>NDFG01000471.1:807117-901867 GCA_002167245.1 Sporophila hypoxantha
CAGAACAGGCCCAGAACAGGCCCAGAACAGGCCCAGAACAGGCTCAGAACAGGCCCAGAACAGGCCCAGAACAGGCTCAGAACAGGTCCCTGCTGAGAGGGCACAAAATGAGCAATTTGGGGACAATCCCTGCCTCCAGCAGGTCCTGAGCACAGGGAGCCTGCCTGGCTAACCAGGGTGAGCATTGCTGGCTGAGCTTCCTCACTCTCACATGGAGGAGATTCAGGATCCCCCACCGCCTCTTCAGTGCCCTTAGAACTGAAAAGAATGATTTGTGCCACAAAATAAACATTATTTCTATTTCCAGTTTTGTTCCCATTTACATATCTCGTTTAGAGCACCACTCCAAAAGTGGTTTTAGCACACAGACAAGGAAATTCTGAATTTGGGTGAAAGAAAACAGTCAGGAGCTTCTCTCTGGGCTGGGAGAGMGTAGGAACTTACACAAATTTTGCTGCTGGATAAAATGATTAGGAAAGTACATCCTTAGTGCCACTAAAATCACATTAATCCATCAGCTGCTTTTGCCCAAAGCTGGTAATGTCCTTTAGAATGATGTTTTGCTGTATATAAACACTTTTCGCTACAAGCTCCTTCTATTCCATCCCAGGGAATATTTTTTCATGCTTGGACTGGTTTCATCTTCAGAAATAACAAAGGCAGAGTGTTAACAGTTCACACCTCTTTGTGACTCACTGGCCACCGTGGCCTTTTATTTTATCCMCCACCCACCCCTGTCCTGAGCTTTCTCAGAGCTCCCAGTCCAGGGGTTCTGATTRCTTTTCATCCAAACCAGTGCAAACCAAGGGCAGCTCGTCCATTGTGCACCAGCAAAGCCCATTTTGTTGAATTAAACGTCTGATCAAAGGACTTGTTACCTTTTTTGTTTGTATCCTCTTTAAAGAGATGTTTCAGACAGGGTTTTCTGTAAAACAGAGCTGAGACTTGGCTGCACTTTGATGATAACTCCTGCTGCTGCCCAAGTATTTCTTTTGCACTGGATACTCAAGGAAACAATTATATAAACTTACAGGGGGAAAAAAAAAGAAAAAAAGAAATGTTTGATGCTCTTAAAAGTGCTTCATCAGCAGTTTATCATGACTTGAAAAAAACCTAAAAAAGAGATCAGCAAACTCCTCCAATTTTCCAACCTAATATTCCAAGAGAAAATAGCAAAAAGCTGAAATAGTAAATAAAAGAGAGCTTGTATTTCAGCTTAACAACTTGACTTGCAATTTTTTAGGCTTTGGATACAGAAAGCCATCTCTAGGGACTTTTCTGTGAGGATGGGGACTTTTTAAAATATGGGGTGGTTTTATTTCTATGAAATTCACAGCTGTGATTTTGGAATTTCCTACTCAGCAGCAGCAGCAAAGCAAACTGTAGATGAAATATTTTCAAAAGGTTTACTACAAAGTTTGTTACAGAGATTTTTTTCCCCCATAAACTATGCAAATCTGGCTACTTATATTCCAAGAGTTCTACTGACTCAGTTTAAGGCAAATAACTATTTCATAAAGCAGCATGCTTGCAGAGGGCTGGAAATGATATCTCACTCCAGAAGGGAAAAATCCAAGGAAGATAAATACTCTTAACTATGCAAAGTATTTTCAGATGCCTTTTAATTTTTTTATAAGAACACAGTTAAATACTCTTGGAATGCCAGTAAAAAAGAGTCAAAGTGCTAACTGCAATTTGATTTATTTGGTTTTTTTTGAGTTCTTATTCAAACCCAAGCCTCGTGCACTTCAAGTCCAGCCCAGCATGAGAGAGCCTCAATATCTGCAAAGTCCAGCAGGAAGGATTAGAAAATGTCACAACACCTTCAGGGCATGGCAGATCCTTAAAATAGGGAATGAGTCAAGAGTTTGAACAGGAAAAGTCCAGCAGGGTGCCTTCAAAAAATCTGCATCAGGCTGGAAGATCTGTGAGCCTCCCCTCTTTAAAATATCATCCCTTTTCTGCTGCATTCTCACCCACATGGACAAACCTGGGCACAGGAGGGACCCTCCAGAAGTTACTTTAAAATGCTCTGGGTAATTTAAAATAAGTTTATATATATGTACATAAATGTACATTTTAGAGGAACACCAACTTGTGCCTTTTGACAGGCARAGTTTAACTGGAAAGTGATAAACAGCTGATACCCAGGATTCCTGACTTTCCTTTGACATAGGCAATGACTACTTGTATGATGTCTGGAAATTCAGAAGCTTTGCAATGACTCAGTGAAAATGGATCTCACTCTATTTCTGGTCACACATGGGTCTTTGGACTTGGATTAGCAGCTGAAAACAATTATGGGTCTGCAGTTTAAAGACAACACTTAAGACCCTACTAAATCTCGTAAATGTTAGCATTTTAAACTCAGAGCATGTAAAAAATCTCTGCCATCTGAAATCTGAGTAGAAAGATAAAGGTCTAAAAATGTTCTCAAAACYCAATAAAATTAGTATTAATTGAAGTTCTGATAGACTGACTAAATGAAGAACCAAAACTTTTTTCCTTTAAAAAGCAATGAGATGTAATATTGAACCATTTCAACACTTTCCCCAAAGCATTTTTCAAACTGAGAAGTCAGGTTCAGGGTAATTATATGGAGCAATATGGCTCCAGCGCATTTTCTGAAAATACAYGATTACACAAGGTATTAATTCTTCCCCAGGAAGATTTTTCAGCACTGYCATAATTTCCACTTTTCCTTGGATGTTCCTTGTCCAGGGCCATCCCCTGCAGACGAGGCAGGGGGATCAGGGGAGTATTTTGTGCTGCTGACAACATTAATTCCATTCTCATTTGCCACCACCAGACCTCTCAACTTCAATAAGGCATTAACAGCACACTGCAGTATTTTACTGTGAAATATCTATGTACATTTACAGATTATTTTGACTTTGTACACCTCTGAGTTACTTTTTTTCTCAGTTTCTGCTGAGTTAGCTCATAATAAAATGATTTTTTCAAATAATTTCACTCCCAGTGATTTATTTCTGCTGCACAAGATGAAGTACAAAAGGTTCAATCTGCTGCTCAGTGTCCCCTCTTTAGGGAGTAATAAGGAAATGTGATATAAAGTTTCAGAATCCTTGCAAAAAACAAAGCAAGGCAACGGTAACCATGAGGAGTTCATGATTTTTGTGTGAGTGAGGATATTTAACAGGTTTATCCTAACTGCACTTTGCCAAGAGCTATCTGGTGAGATCCATGACAGAGAGAAAACTGTTTTGCATATTAAATTGTGTCACCAACAACCCATCAGCTTTCTAAAAAAGAAAAAAATAAGAAAGGGAGGGTCTTCACGCCAATTTGGCACTGAGAAAAATAATTTACACCCACCAAGYCCCAATAATACATTTGGAAGCCTGTAAGAAATGCAGAGCACTCTTATTTTTGTAAATAAAACATCAGTTAGCTTACAGAGCAGCTAAATCCACAGGTACAATCTGATTTTCCCCAGGCTGTTTTACAACAATCCAGCCACTGCAGGAAAGAAAGGGGAATTTATGGAGGAATAAATGGAGAACCAGACTGAGTGTGGTACTGGATGGAGGGGAGGTGCCAGTGCTGAGAGGGGCAGAGAAGCTGTTCTGAACAAGCAGGAATCCTTCCAAAAACTCAAATCTTGTCTAAATTATTCCAGCAAAGCAGCAYGATCTCTGCATCACCCCAAAACTCCCAAAGCCAGCCCCTGACAAGAAGCAGCAATGTTATTTCCACGCCTATTTCCAGWGTAGCACACGAGAATGGGTAAGAGCAGGAGGTTTTCCACCCCTCCCTCTCTCCCAGTGAAAGATGTCTGGCAGAATTATTTCCTGTTCATCTCAGTGGTGCTGAAAATCTCACAAAGTATCTTTAAAAAATCCCAGGTCAAATACAGAGTCAGCATTTAAGCARAGCACTTAGCCCTGGATATGCTGGGTCTAATCCTTGTGGTTTAGCCCCAAGTTAAGCTGTCTTTCCTTCTTCCTCCCTGAAAATGGCTTTATCACCCAGCCTGCCTTTATGCAATTAAAAAGCTCCCTGCCTGTAATTGACAGCTGATGGAAGCAGACATTAATTCTTATCCTACAGAATTGGTATTTAATCTATGATACTAATATTGCCCAAATTCAGATAATTCACTAAAATCACTGATTCTTCCGTCTCCAATCCCCTGCCTTTGCAAAATCTACTTTTGATACAAAATCCTCAAATGAATTCAGGTCATACAGGCTCTGGAAGAAAGGAAGAAAACTCAGTCTATGAAGATGTTTTGTGCTGCTTTTTCTTTCAGGTGAGCTGCAGACAGATGACTGCTCCTGTGGGCTACACAGAGGCTCAGGGGCTTGGTCTTGTTGGCTCATGTGAAGAGAAGGGCTGGGAARGGACCCAACAACAAAAACCACAAAAATCACAAAACCCGAGTCAAACATTCTTGGGCAGAGCCAGGAGGTAAAACAAGAGCCAGCAGCCCAAACCTGCAGCTTTAATTTATAAAAAACCCCCTATTCTACCCAAGGGATGGGGTGCCCAGGAGCTGGGCAGCCCTGCAGGAGATGAATCCCAAAGCTCTCAAACATTCCTCACACCCCATCAGCTCACCAGCTCTTGGCAAGCACATGGAGGCACTCAGAAATAATAACTATTAACATTAGTTATTTTGGGCTTGTCATCAGTATTTACATCCACACTCTCAGCAGCTCGAAATGCCAAGGCTCCTGTTCCAGTGATATTTTTCAAAAAGGAAAGGGCTTTTTTTTTTTTTTTTGGCAATTTATCATTTCTAATCTGTTCAAAGCTTAAGCCAGAAYTCTTCAGTGAGACTTCTTCATAAATAACTGTACAAAATTAAAATAAATTAACATCTATTATTTGGCTTCATTCTTAAAATAGTTAACATATGGCCACGGGCTACAGCATACACTGAAAAAATAAACCAAAGTTTTAGAAAGTCCCTTTCTGAGGACTCAGAAGATATGGCAGAACCAGGATTCCCAAAACTTCCAGCAATGGTCTAGAATTTAATAGATGTGAAACATTATTAATAATATTTTCACACCTACAGCAGCCATGATCAGGGAATGATTTAGGGTTTCCAGAACCAKAAATCAGCTCTCAGGATCATCTTCAGCATTTACCCAGAGAGGGAGCTGGGCAAGGGTGGTGAGGGAGGGGGAAAGCAAGAGGAAGACTGGGAGAACTTAGTTCTCCTTGCTTCATTAATTAATTAGATTGCTGATAGGCTCCACCACAAGGCTAACAGAATCTGTAAGCAAGGACATTCCAAGAAAAGCAGCGAGTTTTGACAAATTCTTGAGATGTCACTGATTTGTGAATGTGTGTAAGAGAGGAAAACGATGTGTAACTGAGAAAAGTCAGCATGGAAAACAGAAGGAAATTCAGAAGTTATAAGAAACCAAAGGGAAAAAAAAGCCCATCAGACTGCTTCGTGATGTGGAGGCTTTTTTGGTGTTGTTTTGTTACTTTTTGTGGCCTTATTATAGCAARGATGGGATCTGCAGGGACTGGAGATTGACAGGTGTCTCTCAAGTGTGCGTGGTCTGAAACATGAAGCACAAGCAACTTCAGCTTTGCTTTTTATGACATGTGCTAAAATTGGAAACCAAATAAAWCACAGGGCAACTTCAAGGCAAGAATAAACTGGTTGGTATAAATTGGCCTGATCATATTTTTGCTTGAGTTGTGGAATAACTTTCAGCCACCACTGAAAACTGCACCTGCCTTTGTTCAGGTAGATCTTTGCCTTAGAGGTAAAATGGGAAACAAGCCTATAAATCAGCCAARCATTATTAAAACCAGCTCTTATTCTAGAAAGTATAAACATTAATTTTTATAGAAAAACTTTRTATAATCAACAGGAAAACAGAATACGATAAACTAACTTTCATGATAGCAAACCAGACTGATTTTGACCTTCTGACTAAATATTTTCCTGTAGCTCCTAAGTAAACCTGTTTGCTATCCACAAAACGATTCACTGCCACTTAATGAATGAATGAATGAATGAACATTATTAGATTTGGAATTGAATAAAATAGATTGAATAAAATACTTATTCAGACTGAATTCACAACAMATCTTTGCTTTCAGTTCGTGGCTCTTTGAAGCTGGACTACAGAAGCTAAAACACAATTTAGATTCAGAAATTCACTGAGAGCTGAATATTGTGTCCTCAAGCTCAGGATAAACACAGAAGGAAGAACAAAATACAGGCAAGAAATGTGATTTATTTTCAAAGGACAGACGGGATGACATATGGGTTCAAAATACTGTAAAGACTCCAAGCCTAAAGCCATAAACACATCCATAATATGTGGAATATATGTCCACTGCTGATGGGTGCATAGATGTACACAAATATATCTGGGAGAAAYCCATGGCATTTAGAGGAGCTGATCAGAAATCTGTCACAGCAGGAAAAACTAGGCAGAGAAATTAATTAATTKGGAATAGCAGAGCTGAGGAAAACGTTTTCCTAGAGTGTCAGAGAAGCCATGAAATGCTGTGCAGCAGCACATGTCAGTTCAATAAAAACCAGACTGAAGGAAGCAGAGGATGAGGAGATCTCCTGTGCTGGTCCATCCAGACCAGACCATGGGGTGGGGAACGTTCTGTGGCCTCCAGAGCCAGCCCTGGCCACAAGAAAAGCAGTGGGACAAGGTGGCTCAACCCAGAAATCCACAAAGCAGGAACAGACCACAAACACCTCTGAAATGTTGGCAGCTTCGCTGTTTTTTCTTTCAGAGCTGCCTGGGATTGAGGAGTGAAGCAATAAGTAATTAATAAAAGCACAGCAATTTAAAGTAATCACAAAAGAGAATAACCAGCTCTCAAGGGGCAGTTCCTGGTGAGGCAGTGCCACCATATCAAAGCCTTACCTTCATCTTGAGCTTTCCTTATCTTAAATTGACCAATTCACCCAGAAACCAACTCTTACTTTCCTCCACAGCTGATTTTTAATACAGCATCATAGATGATGCATGCACACAGCTACATAAATTCTGTGCTGGAATGTATATGAAAATATGTTCTAAACACTCAAGCAACAATCCTCACCCAGCTGTGGGGGCAAAAAATAAAATATTCAAATGCAAAGRAGGATTTATGAATTGAATTTATTTTTTATCTACCAGTAAGCCTAAGTTGAAATATGAATAACTGATTTAACACCRAAATGGTATTCAAATATTTGACTCCAATCCCCTATTGCTTCTAAATTCATTCAGAAGTCAAGATTATTAATTCTTCCTGACAGAAAATCAAGATTTAATGATCATCTGATAACCCTTAGGAATTACAAAGTAAACTGAGATAATAATTCAGACAAAATAAAATGATTTTATATATATAAGGAACACATCATGCAGAATATCCATTTAGGCATTTCCTATGGAGCAGTAACTAATTTTTAAGAAAACACAGAGCAAAAAACTGACTCAGTCTGTACAGTAAAAGGTTCAGAAGGTAAAAGGGGCCTTCATTAAAATCTGCAGAGCTTTAACCCAGTGCTTTGATCAAACAGACAAACTGAACCCCTCCAGCACKCCTCCAAAAAGCCTGGAATGGGAAAACACATGGAAGGATTTTAACCCAGTGACCTTGTGGAAACACTGCTGCTCACTCTAAGACAACACTGCTCTCCAGATCAAGGCATCGATTCACCCAGGGCCACCAGGCCAAAATCATGCATTCAAATAATGTGCTTTGTGCAATTTCACAGAGCAACTGATTTCAGCMTGGTAAAAATGATATGCAGTAAATGATTTTTAGGTAAATTTTTAGCTTTCAGGGCATGTCTGCAGGGAAGTAACATTAGAACTAACAGTGGTGTGAAAAATGGGGATGCAGAAGCTCTACAGCCTGTGCATTGATTTTTTTTCTTTTTTTTTTCTTTTTTTTTTTTTTTTTGCCCCAGAGCCGTCTCTGGCAGCAGGAACAGTGTAAAACCAAGAACGAGCCAATGACAATCTATTTATATACAGAATCATACAATATTTCAAGTTGGAAGGGACCAACAAGGATCCTCAAGTGAGACTTCCTGCTCCTTGCAGGATCACTGAGCACTAAAACCTGCACTGACAGGATCACTGAGCACTAAAACCTGCACTGACAGGATCACTGAGTACTAAAACCTGCACTCACAGGATTATTGAGCACTAACCCAAACCCTGGTCCAGGTGCTCTGGGAGCTCAGATTTGGGGCTGTGTCCATCCCCTGGAGCCTCCTCCTGTGCCTGACCCCTGTGGGGGAAGAACCTTCCACCCTGACTGCTTGTCCTTTATCCTCTGTGCTGTTTACTGACATTTATACCTCAAACCAGTTAAAACTGTRCCTCTRCAATGGGTGGGACATTTATACCTCAAACMAGTTAAMACTGTRCCTCTGCAATGGGTGGGACATTGCCTCTCCTCACTGCAATCACCACCAAACCACAAACCAGAGCAGTGATTCTGTGAGCCCTGAGTAAAAGATTACACCAGAGCACCAAAGTGAGCTCCAAAGGCAGCTCCAGGGAATTCTGACTGCAGCAAAAATCCTGGCAAGTGCTTCCCTGAAATTCCCAAAAATTTATASTTGTAGAAGCTTGAAACAGGATTTAGAGGGTGATGGTAATCTGACCCCTAAAAACCACTCTTGCTGATGGCAAATCTGTTTGTTTTAGCCTGAGCATCCCAGGAATTCCATTCCCATGGAAGCAGGAGGGGTGGGAATGTGCCCTGCAGGTTATGTCTGAGGGGAGGAGACAAAAACAGCTGAGAAACCTTCCCTCAGCCCAGCTGCCAGCCTGGAAGGGGCTAAGAAATGATAAATGCTTCAACAAAACCACACCACAATCTCAAATTTTTGCCCTTCATAAAAATCTTAAACCTGTAACAGTGGAATACCAAGAAACTTTTACAAAGCACAGCTTGATTTGATGCTGTTTGCCTTGACTTGCCTGTACAGCMATTGAGAAAAGATTTTGGAGATCTTCTTTCCATGTGCAGAAATGGTGGGTGAAGATCAAAGACAGGATCAGCATTTCCCTTTTTCCCTTTGCAGCTCTGATTCCTGCAGCCCTGCTGCCCTGTCACCAGGTGTCTCACCCAAATGCAGCCGTGGCTTTAGCAGGACACCTCTGCCCTGGCCCAGAGGTTCCATCCATGTCACTGACACATTTCATGAAAATCCCTTCATGAGGAKTTTTCTCCTGRGRAGYTGAGAAGCCTCAGAAAAGAAATGCAAACAATAATTATCTGATGGCTGTGCAATGTGGTCTGGAGATGGTTTAGCAACAGGTGCCTCTTTGATTGGTCTCATGTGAATTGTTTTTAATTAATGACCAATCCCAGTCCAGCTGTGTCAGGACTCTGGTCAGTCACGAGATTTTATCATTCCTTTCTAGCTTTCTGATATCTCCTTTCTCTTTCTTTAGTATAGTTTTAGTATATAACTTTCATATAATAAAATTAATACAATATAATAAAATAAGTATAATAAAGAGAATAGGATATAATATAGTATAATAAAAATAATATAATATAATATAATATAATATAATATAATATAATATAATATAATATAATATAAGATATAATATAATATAATATAATATAATATAATATAATATAATATAATAATATCAGCTTCTGAACATGGAGTCAAGATTCTCATCTCTTCCCACCACACATCCATTTCCCTGCCATTCTCCCCACATTTACAAGATGTGTTTAATCCCTGGCATTTTCTGCTCTGTATCAGAACAGTTCTGAACTTGCACACAGAGCTCACATTAAGTGGGCTGCAGAGTGCACACTGAGCTAAAGGTGAATGAGTTGTCCTTCATGCTAACTTTATACCACTTCTGGGCTCTCCAAAGATGCCATTTTACCCATAAAATCCATTTCTTTGCTATTTTCAACATAAAACTTAAAAGGTGCTGCGAAAAGTGCTGAATCTCTGCAGTGGCAAAGGAGGAACCTGGGATTTGCAGGAAGTAATTAACTTTCCTTTGCCTTCCCCATCTCAATCTTCCCATTCTGCTTTGTCAGTTTGGAAAACTCTTTGGAGGAGCCACCTCACCATTAAAGAGAGGCTTGGACCTCAAACTGCTGCCAGCTCGTGGCAAGAGGGCTGGGAAACGAGCAGGAAATCAGTTCTGGTGCTCTGCCCACAGGGGCACAGGCACAACCCCCTCTGGACAAAGCACTGGTGGCACTGCCACCTCTGAGGGGACACAGCCTCCTCAATGCCACCTCTAGGGGGTCACAGCCGCCTCAGGGCCACCTCTGAGGGGTCACAATGTCACCCTAGAGGGGTCACAGACCTCTTACTATCATCTCTGAGGGGTCACAGCCACCTCAGTGCCACCTCTGAGGGGTCACATTGTCACCTTAGAGGGGTCACAGCCCATCATTGTTACTTCTGAGGGGTCACAGCCACCTCAGGCCACCTCTGAGGGGTCACAATGTCACCCTAGAGGGTCACAGACCTTTTACTATCACCTCTGAGGGGTCACAGCCACCTCAGTGCCAACTTCTGAGGGGTCACATTGTCACCTTAGAGGGGTCACAGCCCCATCATTGTTACTCTCTGAGGGGACACAGCCTCCTCAATGCCACCTCTAGGGGGTCACAGCCACCCTCAGGACCACCTCTGAGGGGACACATTGTCACCTTTGAGGGGTAACAGCCCCATAATTGTCACTCTCAGGGGTCATAGACCTCTCATTCGTCACTCTGAGGGGACACAGCCACCTCAGGGCCACCTCTGAGGGGTCACAGGCCCATCATTGTCACCTCTGAGGGGTCTGCCCCCTGGGGCTGCACCCCTCCCCAGCCCATTTTGAAATGCCAGAGCTGGCACAGGAGGAGTGACAGATGCTGGCACTTGTGCCATCGATGGCATTGCTGTCCCCATGCAGTGAGAGTGACAAACGATGCCAACAAYGATGCTGTTGTGGTTTTAGATGAACCACACCCCCAAATTTCCCTTTAGATTAATGTTCCCTACAACTTTTATATAGACTGGTCCAAAACCCCCTCACATCTTGAATATTTTAATTAAAATGTCAATGCTCTCCTATTTTACCTTTCTAGGAAAAAAAGGTGTCCTTTCCTTGGACACCKACTCCAAGAGCAAAGGCTGAGCTCAGTGTTCACAGAACATTTCTGCAGATGATGAGGGAAAAAAATGGAACTTCCTTTCACTGGAAGCCTTTTCCCATCTCAGCAGAGCAGCTAAAGTTCTTTGTTTTGAAGACTGTTAATGAAAACTTTGAATAACTCTAACTCATACCAAGTAATACCTACAATATAGTCCTCAAACATGTTTCCTACAAGTTCTTCAATAAATTTAAATTCCTGTTTCAATTCCTTCCCCTCTGTTCCTCCTTCCCTTCCTCTCAGGGGYGCTGTTTTATTGGAGCCTCAGAACATTTAAATCCATCCCCTCAGACACAGCATCAGCCCSAGGTGTCCATGACCAACAGGCCACCCTCACCTTTCTAAAGCCATTCATTTTTCATGGAAAGTTCTAAATTATTGAATCTTTTCTTTCCAGGAGATCCGTGACCAAACTGAATATATTCTTCTATTCAGACACATTCTAGATCCATCCATACAAAAGTGGGTACCTAAAAACTTCCTTTGGACATAAAAACTTCCTTTGTTCTGCCAGACTTTATCCAGCTGGTAAAAAGCTGATTTTAAATACACATCACTATTAAATGATGCTGAAGTGACTTTTTTCTCCTTCAGAATAYGGGCATACCCTTTATGTTTCCAACAGTAAATTATATTTGACATTCAAAAATCAAGTTACCCTAATCTAGAGCTCTACCACAACAACACCGAGAAAGCAGTGAATCTTTCCAGAGGAAAAACCCATTTTTTAAAAAATTCAAGATAATTTTAGTCATGAGTAATTGAAAATGTAATTTAGAATTCATTACTTTGCGTGGTTAATTACAGCAGAAGAGTTTCAAAAGATGATGATGATCCAATAAAGTCATAATTTTTTCTGAAACATGATATCAGAGTAAATAAAATAATAAAATGCAAATTAATATRGCTATTTGGATGATGTTGAAAACATTAAATGCATACCAATGTGCARCTCAGTCCTGAGGCTGAGGCATTGCACCTGCAATCAACTCCTGGAATTCAGAGAGTTGAACAACATAGAAAAGTCTCCAAAAGGATACAGAGCTCTTCTGCCAGGCAGCTCTGTATCCTTCATTCAGCATTAGGATAAAACGGTTTTTTTCACAACTGTGCCATTATTCCCCAGCTCTTCTGAAGCCCAGAATGGATTTCCCAGCCTCAACACCTTCAGGACACAGCAAAGCCAAGGCTTTATCTCCATTCCCCACGAATCCTGCACTGTTCTTCCAAAGGMAAACAGAGGCCATGTGTTTAACCAAAACACCTCGTTCAGAAAGAGAATAAAGTTCTTTWGCAGTGCCACTCTGCAACCCACCTGCAGCTACAGAGCAGCAGCACAACCTGCGACCTCATTCCTGTCTCATCAAGGGCACTTAAGCTAAATGAACTCCTTGCCACGTTCCCAGAAAACAAAAGTCTGGGTTTGACCTCAGGTTCCTGCAGCAGCCCCAGAGCTGGGCTCTTTTCCCTGTGCAGCTCCAGCAGATTGGAAGGTCAGCAGTGGGTGCACGGTTGATGCAATTACAGCTTTCTGAACATTTCTGTCTGCAGATCTTTAGAATATTTTAAGTGCTTTGAGTATAACTGAGTGAAAAAGGAGCTGTCACGCATGAACCACATCAGAAATTTCCCATGCTGAGGCACGTGGCTGATTTCAAATTGCTGCCATTGCACCTGGAGTTAAATTGTCTGTTTTGGTAATGGGGGATGTCTTACTCTGGCCTAAAATATGGATTTTCCTAATAGTCTTAATTCTCCAAGGCACAGATAATTTTAAACTCCCAATATCACTCTCCCAAAGCTGTGGAAAGAGTGAGGGGTGTGTGTGTGTGTGTATCCAAAGGGCTTTTTCCTGATAGATTGTCCCTGACAGTGCTCAGTGAGAGCATCACAGACCCCAAATACTGGCCAAATACACAGAAATCCCAAATATTGGCCAAATACACAGAAATCCCAAATATTGACCAAAGATACAGACCCCAAATATTGGCCAAATATACATAGACCTGAAATATTGGCCAAATACACACAAATCCCAAATATTGGCCAAATACACACAAATCCCAAATATTGGCCAAAGATACAGACCCCAAATATTGCCCAAATATACATAGACCTGAAATATTGGCCAAATACACAGACCCCAAATATTGGCCAAATATACATAGACCCGAAATATTGGCCAAATACACAGACCCCAAATATTGGCCAAATATACATAGACCCAAAATATTGGCCAAATACACACAAATCCCAAATACTGGCTGAAGACACAGACCCTAAATACTGGCCAAATATACACAGACCCGAAATATTGGCCAAATACACAGAAATCCCAAATATTGGCCAAATACACAGAAATCCCAAATATTGGCCAAATACACAGAAATCCCAAATATTGGCCAAACACACAAATCCCAAATATTGGCCAATAAGGTGCAGAGCAAAGGCTGCAACAGCCAGGATGACACAGAGGTACCCCAGCCCGAAGCAGAGGATCAGAAACYTGTGCTGCCACCAGAGCAGCACCAGCAGGGCTCTCAGGAGGAGTTTATTAGGATGCCTTTGAGTGCTCAGCTTTATAAAACATAAATACCACGGGCCTGTCCATTTTCATTTGTGCATTTCCCAGCGAGGGGATGGCAAAGCCAGGCTGCCCCTGGGTTTTCTCCTCTCTGAGTCACCTTGACTAGAGCAGCACAGTTCTGCTGGGAGCAGAGCAGGCAGGGCCATGGAACAGCCCCAGCACTGCCTCTCAGCACTGCCAAAGTGCTCCTTCCCACCTCTCGCCAGCCCCCAAAAGCCTCAAACCCCTCATTTCAGAAATWTGCATTTCATTGTGGTCACAGTCATACCTTCCTTTAAAAGAGCTCTTTCAAGAATCAGACTGGATTTGAAGCCCAGCTCATGGATTTCAATTAATTAATTTTGAGGTTAGAACATAACCTCAGCGCTGAAAAATCAACAYTGCCTTAAAGACAACTCGCTGCCCTTTAGAAAATCTGCTAGAATRAAATGACACACATCACGAGACCACTGTAGCTTTATCTGCATGGAAATCACTTCCAAACTGAACCTCCTCCAACAGAGTCAGAAATCTGCACCAATTTGCTCTATATTTGGACTATGAATTATGCAACCATAAAAGCTGGACACAGCCAGCAGAGCCAGGACAAACCCAGCCCCAGATACTCTGGAAACACAAAAGAGCTCAAGCACAATTAGTGTGCTTTGRTTGCTGTCATGAACTCTGCTTTACCACTGAAAATGTTATGTGAGGTGTTTTTTCTTCACAGATTTACAGACCAATGGAACTACAGCTCTAAAACCCATTATCAACACCACTGCACCCTCTGTGGCAGAGCAAAACACAGCAAAGCACTGAAATGTTATTTTGGCTATTCCTAAACTTTGGAGAAAGATGTAGAGTGACAAATGAAGGGGGAATTCACTTAAAATTATCCTTTGTTATTTAGAAAATCTGTTTCAAYGATGTTTGTGGGAGATATTGAGAATTTGAGAATTTTGWGARTATTGAGAATTTRTGKTCTGAGATGTGARCAACTATTATTAATTATTCTCAACRAAGCAGCTTCAGGCTTTAGTGGAAAAAATATATATTTTCAGATACAAATATGTGACTGTAGCAGAAAATTAAGAGTAAATAAAAATGTCTGTGAAGACCAACAACACAAATGGCCAAAAGTGCTCCCCTGCCAGCCCTGGGACTTGTACAGGAGTTCAGGCAGCAGAATTAAAGGTAGCAGAAGTAAAAGCAGCAGAATTAGAATTGGCAGAGCTACACTGAATATGAAAAGGTGTCTGGAGCTGCAAAAATCCTTATTTGCACCTGAGAAAAACTYGTCCTTGGGAGAAACTGGGTTATGCCAAGGAAAGTTTCTTTGAGCCGTGTTAGCACCAGAAACAAACAYACAAAACAAAAGTAATTTTCCATTTATCTGCACTAGAAATTATCATTAGTTTTGAGTTGTCTAATTTGATTGTTTTTAATTAWTTTACTGTTTCCTAGTTTTTAATATGCATACGATTCAGCAAAAAAAATTGACAACAAAGTATCAGAGGATATTAAAAAGTGAAAAYATTTCAGATATTTGCATCTTCTGATGAAGGAGAAACTCCATTGCACAGACAAATACTGGCTGCATTTTGTCAACTCTCACATCCTTTGCCTTGTCAAWAAAAGAGGTGAAGATAAATTGAAATTTGAAATTGAACAACTATGAGTAACCCATTAYTCAAGAAAGGTCGCTAATTAAAGCTGTGTGAAATTGAACAAAACAGTTTTCATGATGATAAAMCCATTTTCTTACTTCAGGAATATCTGTTTTTTCCCTGTGCTGTACAAATGAATATCCCATTACTTTTATATTCAACTTTTGAAGGGGTTAATTATAGGAWAATGATGATTCTTACCACTTTTAAAGGCAGAAGAAGATGAAGAAAAGCAACTTGGATTAACTAGAAATAAAAAGCAGTTTACCTGCTAACAGTCCTCAGCACAACCTCRCCCATTTTATAGCAACTTGTCACCTGGAAGCTCACCACAGGAAAAGGAAACATTTAAAAGGTTGCTGTCACCTGCAAAAGCCTTTTGTTAAAATCTGATTTCAGAGGTGGGGTTKGATCCAGGAGCCCAGCAAAGCTCTGACAAGCAGGTATTTAAAATGAAATGTGTTTAAAATGAACACCAATTGACAACTCTTTGAGCAAACAATCACATTCCCATTGCTATAGAAATATTCCTCTCAATGAGCATTGAGGATTTACCAGTGACATGTCAGAAAAAAGGGACAATTTCCATCTCTGCRCTGCAAATGGGACTGGCCAGCTCAGCACATCTTTAATGCACCAATCAGGATTTATCTTGTACCTGTCCCAGGATATAAACCCCTGCTTTCATAAAAGAAATTAAAACACAGTCAAAAAGAGGAATATTACAACTAGAAGATGTTGCCATTACCTTGCCCACTGTGTAGCCAAATTAGAAATAATCCCATCAGAAGAATGACATTTGGGATGATATTTTCTTGGGTTTGGTTTATTGTTTTTTATTTTTTTAAGGTCACTGCTGTACTCATCTAAGTCTGGCTAAAGCCCACAAATAACCTGAGATGGAGTTAGATTACCAAGGATGGGAAATAATAACTTAAATGGAAAATGTCACAAATTGAACATTACTGCTTAGTGCATTTAATGGACAAAAAGAGAAATAGCAGCAAGAACATTTTTGTGTAGAAAATGAGGAATAAAGACAAACTGAACTAATATTTAAAGACATAATTATTTTGTAATTTAAACATTTTCTCCAAAGCTTGATGAGAGTCAGAGATAAATGGTGAGGTGACACTAAAACTACAGGCAGTATGGATTATCTTAAAAGGAAAATTTACAAGTCAGCTAAAATAAGTTTATACACTACATCTTAACTGTCTCACAGAAATTATGGGACATTTTGGGTTCTTTCTGCATGCAGAACCAGGCTTGAACTGTCTGCTTTAAGTCAGTATAAAATTTTACAGCTCCATGAAATATTGGTGCCAGCACAGAATTTTTTACACATGTATTTGTCTATGCAGAATCCAACACAGATTCACCTATGTATAATATCTACACATACACAGAGCTTTGGGTCTCATTTYCTGCACAGCAAAAATGACTTTTCAGGCCTGAAGATTCCCCCTTCCACAGCACCAGGAGTGACTGATAGAAAAGACACGGTGCTTTTGGAATGATAAAATGTTTTGACGTTCACGTTAGAAGTGTTTTACCTCTCACATCTTTAATTTGCACCACAGACAGGTTGTCTAAAATATGTTCTTAAATACATCAGCCCTGCTCAGGGAGCGTTTTCCTCAGAGGTCTGTGTGCTGCACTGCCTTGCTGTCGGAGCACTGTGTGTGTGACATGCCACGAAGCATTTCCTCATCACTCCTGCTGAAAACTGCTGCAGCCGGGCCAAGGGCACCCTGACAAACACCACGAGCATCAGAGTCACTCTCTGTGATTCTGAGGCAGACATTAGCACAGAAAAGGCATCCAAAAATCCTAAACAATGAAGCTGAAGTGYAGCAGAGAGGAGATGTGACACATGCTCCTCCACGAGGTTCTGTTTCTTTTGTGCTCCCACAAACCTCCCAACTTGGAGCAAACGAATCAATTATTTCATGCTTGACACTGTTTCTGCAGTACACCTCAGTCACAAACCGGGAAGGCTTTCCCTGGATGCCAAACATCCTTTGAATTGGTAAATAATCTGCACAGCTGCGGGGCCAAACTGGGCTGGGGCTGCCAGGGGTAACAAATTCCCGTGCTGGGTGTCTGAGCACAGCTGGGGCACAGCTGGAATGTGCCTCCTCCCCACAGCACTCCACACAGGGCTGGGAGAGTGATCTGCTGCAAGGCCCACGCTGCCACTCAAGTCTGGTATTGTACATTGCTTYATCATGAACTTCAGGCTTGGGTTTYGTTGTTATTCTTGTTATTTGTTCCCTCTAACTAGGAACCCTAACAGCCCCCTCATCCTAGAAGCAGAGTATTTCACTTTTGGACAGTTCTGTTTATAAATKTCTACAGTTCCTAGAACAATGCATTTTTGAGGAGTAAGATAAGAACTGATTCATGAAGCAATCAGTGTAACATTTCTAAATCRTTCACCACTGGGCAGAGGCAAAACTTCAAATCCTAATTTATACCTTCATCTTCCTTTTCAGAGCTGGATTTTTTGACTTCTCATCAAGTGGTTTTGAAGCCTGTTGATTTTTTTTTTTAATCTGAACGTTTGGGAAGCTTAAATGCTCAATGGATCGGATGCTCTACTAAAATAAACTTAAATAATGCCTTGTGAATGATTGAGTCCTATGAAATTCTGCAGTTCCTCTGGAGTTCCCACCTAAAGAACAGTGCACTCCTCTTTAAACCATCTCTGCAGACAGCACAAGAGCTTTACTGCCATTCACTGTGTCCTGCTTTGATGTATTTATTGTTGATAGATAATTCTGAGGTTGATTTGTTTTCCAAACCCACAGGTGAWAAACCAGGTGAATTAATTTCCTTTCATATCAAGATGCACTCTGCTGTTGGAACAGCTGTTTGAAACAGCTCACAGGTGAGAAATTCCCCAAGAGCTGAGTACATCAGAACTAATAAAAAGTGAGTGAAAGTAAAGTACATCTCCTAAATTCTGCCCACATAGCTATGTAAAAGAAACACAGAGCTCTTTCTCCCTGTGAAAGTGAGGGCATTCACAAAACAAAGCAGAAACCCAGGTAAAATATGAACAGAACAAGCCCATACTCTCCATATGTTTTAAGAGATACGGCCCCAAATTTTCAGTGTACTTAAGTTTTATATCTTGGCAAATGCTTACAAAACTCACCAGAGCTGTGTGAGAACAAGCAAGGCTGTATTTTCAGCTGCACTCCCTTGTAAAAGGGCAGAACTTTTGGAAAAGAAGGCTCTGGGGAGAGCTCAGAGCCCTTTGCAGTGCCTGGAGSAGCTCCATGGGGCTGGAGGGGCACTGGTGACCAGAGCAGGAGTGACAGGACCAGGGAATGGCTCCAGACTGCCACAGGGCAGGGCTGGCTGGGATTTTGGGAGGAAATTCTTCATGGAGAGGGTGCTGAGACAGTGGCTGTAGCTGCCCCCAGAGATGGGGATGCCCCCTCCCCTCCTGGGGGTGTCCAAGGCCGGGTTAAAAAAGGCTTTGAGCAACTGGGCTGATGGGAGGTGGGGCAGGGATGGTTCAGGTGATTTTTAAGCTCCCTTACAGCCCAAAGCACTCTATAATTCTGCAGCTGTACCTTGAAACATGCAGGCTGCTGTTTCCAATATTGGTGATGTATCACAGCACCCAGCCCAGGAAAAAACTCACTTTATGACTTGAGAGCTACTCACTCAGTATTTGCAATGGTGAATGTGCAAAAAAAACCTCCTGTAAAATATTATTTCCAGTTAAATCACCAGTGCACTGTTAGCAAGCTAATAAATCCTTATGAAGATCAGACATTGAGGAGGATCTATGATTATATTTCTGATGGAAGGAAATGGCATGCTTAGGGAGGATGACTCTGTCTGCATCTTGAAGATGTGTAAAAAGAAAGTTTCTCTCTTAATTTATGCTGTTTGAAAGCCCTGAACTAGTTTTTTAAAACTTTATCCTTCAAAGGCATTCTTAATATTCAAAAAGACCTTGCTAATTAACTCCTAAAACTACCTCAAGTCCAACCTGCTTTTCCTGCTYCTCAGAAAAGTTTTAATTACACAGATTAAGCGCTGGAATTCCAGCTGTCACCTTCCAATAGCTTTCTCCCTTTTTAAATCAGGTGCTTTTGTGCTGATCCCTGCCTTGCTTTGAGCAGAGCTTTGGACTGGCTGCTTTTATGATGCAGCAGTTGCATGTGACCATTAGAAACGATGTGACAGCACAGAAGGCACATTTAGCCACTCACAGGAGGCACATTTAATCACTCACAGAACCTGGAGCTCTCTCCTGACATGTTGTGACACCTGGCAGTGAGATTGGGCTCAGCCTAACCCCGAGCCAGGCCCAGCTGAGCTGCTCCTGGCGCTCCCAGGGGAACAGGCCCTGCCAGCACCAGGGCTGACACCAGGCCAGAGATCCTCCAGGGTGAGCTCCAAACCCACTGTGGCAGCAATTAAACACCACCAGACAAGTGCTGGGAACCCCTTTGCTGGAAATMCCCTTGGTGGGTGTCCTGGCTCAGGGCAGTTTGGGAGGGCTTTGTTCAGCATTAGCAGAACAAGAGGATTGCAGGTAAAAGCATCACGTACTCAGGCCAGGGGRAGCAGGCCCTGGTGTGTGGCCCTTTCCCAGCAGGGGTTGGACAAGGTGACCTCGAGGTCCCCTCCAGACCAGACCTTTCCATGGTCTGAGAGCACACAAACCACCCCCATGGGCAGGGAGATGGCACAGGAGGGGAATTCCAAAGGGTTTCACCTCTACTAACCTCACTGTATGAGAAATTACACAGCAGAGTGGAAAATCCCCTCAGTTTGAGAAGGATCCCCATTCCCTGGGGCCAGGTTCCCTCTCCCAGGGCCAGCAGCTGCTCCTGTGTGCACAGGGAGCAGTAAAATATTCCCCAGCTCCTGAAATATTCCACATCTCCTGAAATATTCCACATCTCCAGCTGGAAGCCCCAGCCCCATTCCCTGGAACTCCTGAGAGGCAGGAGCATGCACTTGGTGAAGCATGGAGGTGCTGCCCAGTTTGAAAATAGAGTAAAAATAATTACTAATCATTGCCACTACAACACAATGGCTCACACAGAATTTGCAGTCAAAATCTAAATTACTCCAATTATCTTTTAATCAAGGTCTAATAATATTTACTGCAGTRTGCTCAGCTGGAAGCACTTCCCAAGCTCCAGCTCAGATGAACTGACCAGGATCTGTGTGCTTAGGAGCTACAGTAATTTGTCACAAATGTCTCCAAAGCACCCTGGAAGGAAGAACACACTTCCCAACAAACACGGGGGAGAATTCACACATTTCAGAGCCACAGAAAACTGATCTGTGTGCAGACCCAGACTGACTCAGCAGGGATGCAGAGTCAGGTTAATCCAGGCATTCCCCATCAGCTGATCCTTCCTGCTGCCACTTTCAGTGCTCTCCATGAATTCCCAAAAAAACAGAACTCTTCAAGTGTTCCATTTATTCCCTTGCTGCCCCACCTGTGACCAAGACAAGCATCCCACCTSAACTTCAGCATCACTCCAAACCAAGGCTTCTCTGAGAAGTTTTCTTCTGCTGAGATGCACAAAGAGCATTTCCTTCAAACACCTGCCACGTGTGATGTTTCCTATCCATCAATTTAATGGAGGGTTTTGATACTTAAAAAGGAATTTTATAGATAAGTAGATAGAAAGCAAGGAGAATTCAAAGGAAGAATGGCACATGGGTTGTATCACTTTCAGATGTTTAACGGCTTATGAAACTCTGAGCTTCTGCTTCCAATATATAAAAAGGAATTTAAAAAGTCCTAACATATCAGAAAATCTGATATTTTCTCCTAATAAACRAGTATGTTTTTACAGACTCTTTTCTAAGTGCAGGATATGTTCTGTGCTCACACCAACTATCATCCCCTGAAGGCAGGATAGCTCCTTCAAACCCTGAAAATCACACTAATGTTCATGTATGGCCTGGAACAGCACAGTCCCAGCCTCCCGCTCCTCCACCAGCTCTGCTTTTCCAGGCTTCACTGTGCAGTTCAGTTCCTGGATAACAGTTCAGGACCATGACTACAAAGAGYTCAGCAGTTGAGGGACCACACTGGTTTTGCCAGTAAATAAGCATCACTCAAAAGACAAACCAGTTGTGATTGCAGTTCTGTGTTTCAATGGCTCAATCTGATCTGGTTTTGTTTGGGTCTTTAAATCGATGAAAGGCTGCTGGCACTTGTGATTAAGAGGTCAAGCACCGAATACAAAAGTTTTTAAATCTACTTTTCCCCCCAAGTAGCACTCAGTGTCCCGAGTTATTCCTAGCAGCAGGAGGCTGTGGGTGAACACTGCCCCATGGCCAGAAATGCAGGGAAAAGCCTCATTATCACCTATGCTGGAAGTAAATAAACCCAACGGGAGTTCACTTAATCCAAGCACATCTATTGCCTCTCAAATTCAATAATTGCCTTCCTTCCCTTCTTCAGAACTATCAATTCCTCTTTGGAAAGCCTAAAAAAAAAATTAAACATTGTTTTTCGTGTGGTTTGTATTTTGTGTCTGTGTTTTGAGGAAAGGGAGCCTCTTTTGTTGTTACACAAAAAGCAGAAGCAAGAAAGGTACTCCCTTGGACAGAGCCCGTTAAAAATCAGATTATTTCCACAGCATTCTCCTATTATTCACCTGCCAGTAAAATATGTACACTCATTGTCTCTCTCTGAATGCCTATTTTTATCTGACTGAGGCTATATGGTCATTTTTGTACTTATTACTGAGTTACTAAGTTTTTTTTTTTCTTTCTTCTTCTAAAGCATGTTTTTCTGTTCTCAAAAACTGGGCCACATGCCTCTGAGGAGAAAGTAGTGCATTATTTCATTCCCACCTTTTCTTCTTTTTTGGCATCTCTGAGGCCTGCTATGCCCAGAAGTGCTTCCACTCAAGCTGGACCATCAAATCAATTATCACAGCAGTCTGCTTCCTAAATATGAATGGCAATGAATGACAACAGGCAAGGCCAACTTTCAGCTTGGATTTGTCATTGGCAATGGAAATTTTTTTGTTTTTTTCTATAGATGTTTGGTAGAGTGGCAATTTGACCAAACTCTTCCCCCTGCTGTCTGCAGCTGCATTCTGTGGGTCCCCACATGAAAAGCTTCCCCTTTGCAGCACCAAAAGCAGAAAAAAAAAGAAAGTAAGACATAAGGAACTGTTCTCACCATAAAAGTTCTCTTTTCTGCTTATCTTTTACTACAATCATTGCTGGCAATGAAAGAGAGGAAAAGCACAATGACAAACTGTTTCCATCCTTTGATGTTCCCAATTTCARGGTGCAATTATTTTTAGTGCTGTTGCATCATTTCACAAGAGATCCCCACGTCCAGCAAAGTGTCAGGGCTTTGCAGCTGGAGTGAGCACAGCCCTGTGGCAGCACGGAAAGATTAATTGCTGTAGGAAAGGATTGTGGACAATATAGCACAATGCAAGCAAACACAGAAAATTAGAATAAACCAGGAAATCCTGGAAACCTTACTCACAGTTATAGCTTGGAATTCATGTTTTCCCTAATGAAAAATCATTTATTCTTTTGCTAAGAAAAGAAATAAATAAAAATACTAAATATATAAATATTTATATAAGTACTGAATATTATATATTTAATATAAATACTAAATGTGATTCTAAAAAAATGTGATTCTAAAAAATGTATTTCTAGAGCTCTCCTTCACTGACACTACTCATTCAAAAAACCTGCAAAGAATGAAATTTATATTAAAGCCCGGCTTAATTTTTGGAGAAGTGATTATATCCTATGAAAGGGGATTTTAGCCAGGAACTGGGACACAAATCCAGAAACTTTGGGGTGAGAACACTGCAAAGGTTGCATTACTGCCAGTGCACATAATCCCAGTGGTCAYAGAGGAAAGATTGTATTGCCTATTTTAGTAAAAACAATTTCAGCCAAGCAGGCAGCAATTTATTCCTTCCCTCACAGACACACACACACACAAAAAATAACAGAAAACCTCTTGGCTTTCATCCTTTTGAGAGGCTCTCAGAGCTGAGCGAGCTCTGTGGCAGCAAGGGAGGGTTGATGGTTCCACCTAGYGGCACCCACAGGGCCCCAGTGCAGCACTGGGACAAACTGGGAACAGCTCCCAGGCCACAGCTTCTGCTGGCATCCCTTCCACACACCACAGCCCTCACTGCTTACAGGTCCATGGAATATTTAAGGGATAAGCTTTSAGTTTGTACAAGTCAGTTATTCACTTGCTGAACGTTAATTTTCATTTTTTTTCATTAATTTTCAGTGCAAACCAGAWTCCAGACAGTGCCATTTTCTCCTTAAACCATAAGGGCTCTTCCCAGGAGCCCCTTCCAACTGATTCATTTGCTAAAATGACAAGATTTCTACAAAGAATTGTCAGAAAATTCTGTGTACAGGATGACATTTGTAGGTCCTTTTGTTGTTTGTCTCTTTTTTGAACAAGTGCTCTCATCTGTGGCCAAGAGCAAGTTCTTCCTGGGTCAGACTGCTCAGGCAGCTGAGAGCAAAAAGGGTTTTGCTGCTGGGGCTTTGATGGTGCCTCAAAAAAGCTGCTTTTATCCAGTGCCTTGCTCACCCCCCAGCACAGCAACCTGGGCACCACCACCCTGCTCCACTGACTTTTATCTCCCCACCAGCAGGGACAGGCTCCAGTAAATGATTGATTTAAATGCATCTTTCTGTGTGCCTGGAACTACAGCAGAAASAGCTCATCACTTTCCTTCCAATAAAACAACATCCAGAGGTGCCACAGATTAGATAAATAAGGTTTGGGGGTTTTGGTTTGTCTGGTAAAGTGTGAACGACTCACTTGTRAAGACATTTCTGAAATTATCTTTTGGAATTGTATAATATCCTGAAAATGTAAAATGTTAAAAATGCTTGCAGACTCTTATTTATAACAGAGCATTCCTAAATATAAAAATATTTCAGATAAATATAAAGATATTTCAGAATATACAGGGCAAAGAGAAGGTTTACAGCAACCAAAACCCCAAAACACAGCGATGTGAGTTCCAGCCACCACCTCCAAACCATTTCCTGCTGCATGGAGGGAGGAAAGGAAGGCTGGAAAGGTTTCCTTGGGTGCTCCTCACTTCCCATCTGGCAGTTGTGAATTCTGCTCCACGGGATAAATAACTAGTCAAGAGTGAAGAGCTGAGCTGAGCTGCTCTGCAGCACATCCCCAGGCCTGACTACCTGTCACATAATGTTGGGAGCAGGGTTATGTCTGGAAAGGTTGACAGAGCACAGATTTATCTCCCCAAATCAAACACTGTGTGTTTAGCTAAACTCAGTGAACTTTAACTAATTAGCCCATCATTACAGTAAATTCATATTGAGTAATTTTCAACAGGCTAAAGCCAGAGCCCAGAGTATTTACAGGACTGATAGTAACAGTGASCTGTTGGGAGAGATTTCTTCTTAAAAAATACCAAATGCAACCTTCTCATGCCAATTGTTCGAGGGAAGCCCTTTCTAAAATAGACATTAAAAAAAAAAACCCTAAAAATATGCAAATGGAGCAGAACTGATCAAAGTGAGAGACCCCAGGAGTGCTCGTGCATTTTGGGGCCATTTTGGGGCCATTTTGGTTCATCTTGGGTGCAGCCCTGGCTGGGCTCTTGTGCTGCCCGAGGTGCATCCATTGAGGAGATCCTGTGAATAAATTTAAATGTGGTCACTCAGGGGACAGGGCCAGCCTGACCACAGGCACTCAGGAAGCACCAAAGGCTTTTATTCTTCTCTCTCCCACGACAGAATTTCATCCTCCAGCTCAGTCTGAATGGAATTACAGAGCTCTGCAGACCTTGGACAGCACCTCCTGTCCAAGGATCCTGTCCTGGATTAGGTTTTTTTCTGACCCAGAGATGGGTTTTAAAAGCTTTCATTCTATTTTCAGTTTTATGTGAAGGGTGGGATAATACAGATGTTGTAATGTAGATGCTATAATGTAGATGTTACAATTCACTCTCCCAAAAGAAAAACAACAACCATCTGTCCCTTCATAGTACAGGAACCCATCACAGTATGAAAGAAAGATGTGTTGTCCCAATAAAATSAAGATAAAAAGTATTTGATAGAAACCATATCAACACCTACTGCTCTAAACTGATCATAAAAAGCCAATCAGCCCATTTAAATAGATCAATAACCTCTTAAACAGAAAAAATGAAATACTCTCAAAAAATTAGTAAGTGAACAAYTACAAAAAAGCCACATCAAACCTACAGCTAGTCCCTAAATTTTCCCAGAAATTCATCTCCCACACCTCCCCGCCCTGAGGAGCAATTCCTCCAGAACAGGTTTGTGTTGCACTTGCTCAGTCTGTGGATGCTCCATCCCTTCTCTCCTGTCCTACCAGTGAGGGTTTGGCACAAATCTGATTCCAGCAAACTGCTAAACCTGCTCTAAAAATGTTCATCCACTCCTGAAATCCTCCCCCCTCGGTGCTACAGAACTTTCTGATTCTTTAACGACACATTGCAAGAGGTTTTCCTAAGAAGTTTTAGGACAGCTCAGAATTGATTCATATCTGCTCACTCAGAATTGATTCATATCTGCTCACTTAGATGATGAGCTGCTACTCCTTTCAACCAAATCACGATTGCCTTCAGTGAAGAGAGAGCTTTTGGAAATGTATATTCCTTAGTAATAGTGTCTCTATTATTACAACAGGAAGTAAATATTCARAAGACTCCATAAACACAATTCCAGCTTCCTTCTGAGTGGTTATCCATTAGGAGAAAAAAAAATGAAACTTCTAGTAAATCTCCCTTTAAGGTTTACACTCTGGTAAAGTAGATTTAAAAATAAAATAAGCTTTTGTCAAAAGCATCTTGTAATGAACAGATTTTACAAGGAAAGAAATTGCCAGTCATCTTTGCAATGTCTGACAGGGATGATAATGTATTTTTTCAGGAGTGAATCATCAGATCTAGGAGGTTTTTCTTGTTCTGGTTTGTTTTTTGSTAGTTTTWTGGRKTTTTTTTGGTGGTTYRTCTTGTTTTGTTTCTTTTGTAAGGAAATAATTAATTTCCAAATTRTTGACTGAACACCTTGCTGGATTTTAATCAGCCCCCAGTGATGAYGGAATTTGCTGCTGTTCTCAGACTCAAATTCTGCTCCATGAAGTCAGAAGSACCTTTTGGGTCCTCCCTCCATCCCATTCTGGTTTGGACATAATTTTACAGAGGTAAAGCCAGCTGAGCTGACAGTGTAACCTGATCACAGCACAGAAAATGCTGTGGCCCTCCAAGCTGAATGATTTCTCCCTCTCCTGAGGGAATACTGGCAATAATGGCTTTTTTTCCTATTATGTTATTTTAGAAACTTGTTCCCTTTAAAATGAAAAAAAAAATCGTCCTCACAATGACTGAACATTTTCCCTATTTCAGTGTGGTATSTCTATTTTAATTTGTAATTTAAATTTGTAGGGAAAAATGCAGGAAGGCTGACATTCCACTCCGGTAATATATTCATGGAATTACAGACACATAGACAGCATTGTAAAATTTTATATACTCTCCTTATAATTATTTAAATAGAATCTTCTTCACCAACAGAAGAAATAMCCAATGCAACAAGAAATGGAAGAAAAAAATACAGAAATCACAGAGAAAATGAGAAGTGAATATAATGGAGATCTAAGGAAGAACTCCAGTATCTCTGTTATTTTTAGAGCTCCATCTGGAAGGCACTATACAGTGTGTATATAGTTTTTAAATAACAATATTATGACATTATATACTTCCATGAGAGGGTAAAGGAGATGAGCTAATGCACACACTAATAGATATATTAGTGATAATGTTCTTATAAAATCTTATATCAAAGCCTATTATGTCACTTTCCCCTCCAAAAGAGAAATCAGCTGTGTAACATGCAGAGATCTTCTACTGAGAAGATCAACAAACCATATCAAAGGTTCACTTCTGCAGGGTGCTTTGAGCATGGCTAAATAAAACCAACTCTTTTAAGGCTGGTGTCTGGTACACATCTAGATGTGTATCAAACCATATCAAAGGTTCACTTCTGCAGGGTGCTTTGAGCATGGCTAAATAAAACCAACTCTTTTAAGGCTGGTGTCTGGKTTTTACAGAATAAAGGCAATTCTGGAAATTCAAACTACTTACTCTAAAATACAGGACTATCAGAATTAGTATTAATGTACATCATCAATATCTCACATCTGGTTTTAGTCATCATTAAAAATAACTTCACCCTAATTGCAGCACCCTTTAAAATATAACAGCATTGAAAACTGAAACAACCTAGCAGTGCAAATGCCCTACAATTAAGCAGCATGGATAGTGCTCAGGATGTGAGAGCAATTTTGGAGCTCCATACATTACAAATGTACCAGCTCAGCTACATTATGTTGAGGCAATAATGTGCAATAATGAGATGAACCACCTGTGCTGCAGTTTCAGAAATGCAATGGTGATACTGACAGGAAATTGGGTTTGAAATGATGATTGACCAGGTCTCAATGATGCCTCAGGTTTTGCTTTTATATTTTTCTGATTYTGTGCTGCTTTAGTGTGTGGGTCTGGGTTTCACRTYAKGGGATGSTGAGCTCTGTGCACAGAGCAGGGAGACAAAACAATTCCTGCTCCAGCTGGGCACCAAGGACAAATGAYCCAAATCTCAGCCCAGGAGCACAAACACCGTGGGCTGGAGAGAGAAAAACAAGCAGGGTGGGACTGCAGGGGCTGAAGCTGGGATGGGACAATGAAGTGCAAGATGCAAATGGAGCAGAACTGATCCCAGGGACAGACCCCGTGCCCGGCCGTGCATTTTGGGGCCATTTTGGTTCATCTTGGGTGCAGCCCTGGCTGGGCTCTTGTGCTGCCCAAGGTGCATCCATGGAGGAGAGACTTTGAATAAATCCCTGCTTTATTCTGGAACTCTATCCAGCCTCTGTTCCAGCTCAGCCTTCCCAAGGCACCATCAGCAGCTGSAATCCCATCCTGCCTGCAGCTCACCTGCCTGCGCCCTGACAAAGTGCCCTGCAGGCAAAGGCAGCCCTGCAGCCTTCCAAGCCCAATATACTGTGAATAAATGGCCAGAGATGCTTTGTAGAAAGATGCAAGAATATCACAGATAAAGCCAGCCAACAACCTGCCAATACACTAATCAGCTCCCTGAAATGATCTTCGCCCAAATTCCTAGAAGCACAAAAGCAGTCCAATTGAGGACGAGGTGATATCACAAAATCTATACCACAAAATTGGTAACATCTTGCACTTGTAATAAGCTATGAAGACTAAACTCTGTTTTTGGGTAGCACACCTCTGTGAGCACCATAAGCACAGAATTCAGGTTGCATTGTCCATCCCACACTTGGTGCCCTCCTCTGCAGAGCTGCTCCAAAAGCTCTGCTGGCCTCAACCTGCCCCTCTGCCTCTGCACACCTGGGCTGCATCTTTAACTTATCCTCTTAGAAGGATATGAAACTAAAAACAGCAGGAAAATAAACTTATTTATTATGAAATGAAAAATTGTGAACCTAAACCACCAGGATAATAAATTCTTATGATTATGAGACTAAAAAATCAGGAAAATAAATTTACTTGAGGCAACTGCAACGCTGGCCTCTCACAGAATGACACAACTGCCTAAGATGGTATCAGTRCTCTGTAACTGAGCATTATCATTTKGGGKTTTTTTCTTATTTTCTCCTGCTAATGCCACAATAAAATTAGAAGTTTCACAGTTTGCTCTGTTAGATCATAACCCATAGGGTAAATATTGCCTTTGCAGGAAGGGAACAAATGAAGTCCTTGCAGTTCAGATGACAGCCACAACCAAGAACTCTGGGCCAGTGGCTCTGTGCTGACGCTGGGGACTCAATTCTACACCCTGTGCCCTGAACAGGATGGAACAGAAATCCTCCCTGCCTACAAAATAACCATTTGGACCTAATGTCGCTTCAATTAATCCCCTCCCCAGCCATACACTGCAACAGTGATTTTCATCTCTTCCCTTTCCATTCATTATGTATATATATTAAAATATTAAAGCCAACGTGCTTTACCTCAGTAAACAGTACTGTGGGASAAAATTTTTCAAATAGAAGTGTTCCACAATAATTGCATGATAACACTGTCAGCGCTGACAAAGAAAATTCAAATGGCCAAATGCAAATTAAGTTAGCCTTGCATATCGTTCATTACTACTCATGTAGTTGGTAAATGAATGCATGAATATCCTTTCTCTGCATGTAAAAAAGTTCCTCTAACTTCAGYTACTGCATAAAGATGCAGCCAAAACTCAGCTATCAATCTCTGGAAATGGAGGCCTTCCCATCTAGCAGGACATAGCTCATTAAAATAGAACAGATTCAGTGTGAATTAAAAAATAAATAAATTCAGAATGGTGAGTGACTTCCAACTCGYACAAAATCCTGCTCTGTGACCTTGGCAGTCTCCTCCTGGATCACTCTTTTGATAGGCTGCTTGCTGGGAAGARTTCCTGGTTCTCAGAAAAGCTTTGTTTTGTGTCTAAAAATCTATTTCACAACACAGGACCTTCAAAAAGGCTTTTAGGAGGTTCAGAGGCAACCAGAGCAGCTCTAAGAGAAAGGAGCTCCACAATAAACACTGTGAGTGACTCCAGGGCTGCTCTGGGTGCCTGCAGARTCCTGCCACCAAACAGACACAAACAACTTTAAATGAATAAATATAAATAAATACAAATATGTATGGAAATGKAAAATGAAATCCAACACTCAATTTCAAGGTTTGGAGCAATTGGCACAGTTCTGCAGGTGGCTGGCACAAGCTCAGATGTTCTGTGGTAAAGCTGCAGATGAAGAATCCTCAGTGCTCCCATGGAACTCCCATCATCACTCATGGACTGTGGGTTTGTACTTCAAAAGGCACAAAAATTTAGAATTTCCTATGTTTGGATCTTAGGGCAATTGAGTGAGTAAAGTAACACCAGTGCTGAGTTTTAAAAATGCTGAAACTTGAAAAATATTCTGAAACTTCACAGGGAGAACTTTTCCCACTGCACYGAGTGCACTCTGCAGCACACGAATAAAAGCAAGGGGTACAGAACTCTCCTTAGCCTGGGTAAGTAATTAAATGCTTTAGATGAASAACAAACTGAGGTAATTAGTTACAATTACATAGCACAATAACTTTCTGAAGGACATTTAGCAGAATGTGCATGTGGCTTTGCCAATTGCTGGCACATTTTCATTTGTTCAGGAAAAACTCTTGTATTGGGAAATAAGAATGCATTAAATGGCAAAGAACAACTCAGAGAAAGCAGCACAATAGATGCAAAGTCCAGAGCTCACAGTCCCATTTCTCTGTGCCTGTGGAGCTCCCCAAACATTTATAAACACTTGACATGCTCTAGGTCAACACGTGAACAGTCCCTGCATTCCAAGAACAGAAAATCAATTTAAAGACAACAAATCAATCTCCAGCCCTTGCTTCAGAGAAGGGTAACACACCCACAGAGGTGAGAGCAATTATGCAAATGTACAGAATTCTTGAATTTCAGGAATAGTGGTCCTGAGGCGTTTCTGGAGCCTCTTCACTCCTTGCCTGCTCCAGGGAATTTGGTGTCCACCAAAAAACCTGGAGCATCCAGGCTGAGCAGGCTGAAGCCCCTTTAGTTTCTTTCTGTCCACTTCTCCTCCATCCTCCTTTAAGGAGAATTGCTCTGAAAACTCCCAGAATTCAGGTTTGGGCTGCAAAGGGACCTAAAAAATCATTTATTTCCAACCCCCTGTCATGGGCAGAGACACCTCCCCCTGTCAAGTAAAATCTCCCCAAACCAAAGCTGCTCCTTTCATGCCAGGCCACAGGAAAAATGTATTATCTAACTACTCCTTTAATTACAAAAGCCAGAAGACAAAATGCAGACACAGTAAAAATAGATTATACCACAAATACCTATTTTCAAGCAGCTTTGGGACTGTTTATGGAGCTCTCAGGACTCAGGTAACTTGCTGAGATTCAATTTGAATGGTGCCCATATTTATATTTAGAAACAAAAAGCAAACTTAAATCTACAATAGTGCCATGATAGCAAAATGAGTAAATTTATTATTGGTGATCTTGTTCAGCTCTTGCTATTACAGATGTGGGAATTTTGAAGCACTTGGATCTTGTGTGATCCCACTAGTGCACAGGACCTGACTGTAAGCAAAAATCCTCCATGACACAACTGCACAGCAAACATGCCTTTAAATACTCAGCTCCTGAAAGCTAAAATGTTAGAAAAGRTGGAGAAGTTAAAAATACAAACTGATTTTTAAACTCAGGACTAAGTTTTTATAGCTCATAATGGATATTTCCAAGTTGATAACAGGTATTTAATGTCAAGGAYCTGTTCCTCTGAAAGACATTTTGTTGAGCACAAATTCAGTGCACCTCCCACCTCCTTGCATTTGAACATTTATGACATTCTCACCAATTCACAGATGCAAGCATATMAAAACCCAGCTTATTTAGACAACTGTCACATGCAGAATGACTGACAACACTTTCAGGAAAGCAAATTTGCTTTGACTGAAGGTTTTTATTTGAATGTGGCTCAGGTAAATGAGGACTGTGCACCCAGGAACCCAACTAACCCTCCACATTTTATTGAATMCAATCAGTGCAAAGGTAAAAGTAGTTTAGCAAGGTGTAGACAAGCAGAAGTGAGTCTTTAAGCACAGTTTTGTCTCCAAGCAGAAAACACAAAACTCCTAAAACAATAAACTTCTATTAGAATTCTGATGCAATGAAAAACATCCACCTACTTAAACAAACCCATATTTTAAATTAACATGTCTGAATGCCATATGAGAATTACCAAAAATCATTAAAAAATAGGAACAATATTACCACAACTCCTTTTTCTCTTGCAAAGGTTAAACAAGGAGTGGAAGCCCTTCAGATGCTCCCACCAAAACCACAAACCAGATGCTGAGACAACCAGGGAGGTTCAGGGTCTCCTTTTCATTCTCAAGGTGTGCTCTTARCATGGAAATAACGACAGGGCAGCAACTGCTCTGAATTTGATGCAGGAATTAAAAACAAATCCAAAATGTGTGCTGAGAGAGCAGAGGAAATCCTCAAGAAACACAGAGAGATCTAAAGCAGAACCTCCATGCCTGTCCCTTGCAGCACTGCATCCCCAGCAGTGAGAGCCACAGGAAAAACAGCCCAGGGCATCAGGGAGGCTGCCAGAGTTTGCACATATGGGAGRGGAGGGCACTGGTTATTAACATTCCTAAAAGAAATTAAATTCCGTGCCAGAAAAACTTAGAAACTTAATAAAAGAGCCTTAGCAGAATAGTTAGCTCTGTGCAGAAATTTGCTTAAGCTAATTTAGAGAAAAAAATATTCCTGAATTGGTCTTGTTTTAATAATTTCATAGCCCAGGGCCAGGAAAAAGGGCAGGGATTATTGTGCAGCAGCAGTGCTGGATGCAGATTTTAATGGCTCCCTGTGATAAATGCCACCTAAAACTGCTCTGTATTATCCCAATATTGGCAAACTTGCAAAATGCAAGAGTATTTTTGGAAGAGGAAYCAACATTTCTAGAAGCTGATTTCTAATTATTATTTTGTAGGCTCTCTAAGCAAAGCAATCCCCTGGAAGGACAAGCTCTCTCCCTAAAATCTGTGGCTAGAAACCATAAGGTGGAGCACTGAGCCCAGGAGAGAGAACCACACAATGGTTTTGCTCACTGAGAAGTCTGCAGAAGAACAGAAAAGAGTAGAGTGAAATGTAAAACCAGAGGAGGGGGGCAGGAATTTATTATTGTTACTTCCATGACCTCCTAACAAAACCATTTTTACTGGAAAAGTCTGGGGTTGTAATGCAACCCATTAAAGTGTAGCTTTTCATTTCCAGGCTTAGCAAACAAACATAATGCAGTGAAACGTATTTGAAATGGGTTTTATTTTTCTGAACCTGTCTGTACATTTCACATTTTGATTTTCCCCCTGCAGAAGTACTGCAATGTTGAGCAGTCCCTCTCTTCCCTTCTGCACCTCTTACCCAGTCTGAATCTGACTGGAAATTAATTTAAAAGGAATTATTTTAAAGGCATGACYATGTAAGCACAAATATTCTCCAAGGTACAGCAGCAAGCCCTGTAAAAAAGGCAATCTGAAGAGGTGGAATGACACTCCTTGTTGTAARCCTGTAGTAATTGGAGCTCCATTAYCCAAATTAATTAATCCTTCCCAGGCCCAGCTCACCTAAAGCCACAGGGARCACACACAGGGGTTTTTTGGCTTGGTTTTTTTGGTGTTTTTTGGCAAAGTTGGGGGGTTTCAGCTAAACTGATGAAAAATCTAGAAATGAAAMTACAGTTTGTTCCCTCTGAGTTAAATTTGCTTCATGAAACCACTGGAAGCAAACACAACACAAGCTGAATTTCCATGATCTTCTGATTGCAGCCACTGTGAGGGTGTGAAACCTCTCTAGTTTTAATTTTCACCATGAGAAGATGCAAACAGAATAAGCAAGTTTGGAAAAAGACAGATCTAGAGCACATACATGAGAAGTGTACAAAAATGAACCTGCTGCAGTGCTGAGTGGTTTTGGGGGCATTTCCTTTGGTTTTTCAGGGGTTTGGACAGGGTTMTTTTGCCTTTCTGTAGGGGCCACTGTTACCAAGGAATTAGCAAAACTACAAAAAGTAAACAAGTTGTTTTTTCTCCTTGCTAAACTCCAACCACAACTGACACAGAAAAATGAGATCTGTGTCCAAACAGGCAGAAAACTTTTAATGGATTTTCCTCTCAGACCATAATGTGCAACCAAGACAAGTTCAAACCCAAAACTTTGCTGGACAATTCTAACTTTGGAAATAGCAACACCTTTATTAATTTTTCCYCATGAGTGCCCCAAACCCAAACTCCAGAGCAGTTCAGCTCTAACAATGCTCAGAAAAGCCCTGCACTGTTCCCTGCCCACAGACAGAATTATTCCATTTGCCAATCACAACCACACAGCCCAGCAAGCCCAGAAATCCCCCAAACTCTTCTTTCCAGGCCTTTTATTTCCTTTTTTTCCCCCTTCCACTGAACCAGAGGAAGCACAGAATTAATTGTTTATCCCAATCTCACTGGCTGGAACTCTGCAGGACAGAGTGGCACCAAGGAGGGAACTGTCATTGCTCCTTTTTTGAAGGAGAGATGTGGAAGGTTGTAAATGGTTCCAGGATTTTCATGCTGTAGTTCACTGCTCAGAAATGTCACAGCCACATTTTGAGGTGTGTAGACAAGTTACTCACAAAATGTCACATACATTTCTAAACCACATGAGAAAATTTACATKAATGTTTCAATGAGATATTTCACTGGTACTAACATTTATTGCATCCTAGTCTCAACTCTTAGCTACCCCTGAAAGTTTTACTTTATGGCCTTTTCTCTTACAGAACACTTCCATTTGGCCAGAGTTTGGAGCTGGAGGACCCAGTCCTTTTCTCACAGCAAGTTCCCCAAAGTCAATCAGCTCCTTACATTTAGAAGCCAGGCCCCACTGGAATATCACCTGACTCAATGAAATTCCAAACACAAAAGTCAAAGTAACTACATGAAAAAGAAGATCAGCCAAAGGGATTTTTAATTAGCTCTGTCCCCTATTTTTGCTGAGGAATCCCTGGTTTTGCCCCAGGTTCAATCATCTTCTGTTTTCTCAGCTGCAGCAGATTTTGTGCAATCTCCTCTGGTCCCTGGGAAGCTTTGCTTTGTCACCACTTGGTGACAAATGTCTCCTCAAGCCACAATACAGGAAACCATCTCTCAAAATGATACTTCTCAAGATAGGGGAAAAAACCAAACTTTGATCGAGGATTTCTTTCATGTCTGATCTGAGAGCAGAAACAAGCCCTGAATTAAGAATGATCCTGGAACTGTAGTGGAATTGACTTCAGARTATGAACAAATCAAGTCACTTATTTGGGTTTTTTTTCATAAGATCATGCATATGGCAAATTAAAAATAATTATGCACTACCTTTGCTACTAAAGAGAGTAAAAGAATTTGCCTTTGCTCTTCTGTTCCTCTAAAAAAAAACCATCAGCCAACATGAACCTAACCCCAGCTCACTGAGGATCAGGTGGATTAACATGGCTTATTTATGACCCTCTTTTGCCAAACATATCCCAACCAAGCTTTTGATTTTATGCCAAATAGCTTCAACTGTAGCTTTTTAAGACTGCATTTTTTACTAGAAGACATGTTTGAAATGAAAAATTGCAAAACACAGTTACCATGAGCTTTGATGAAAAGTGAAAGCAGAGTAAATGCATTTCACAAAGTGTGTGCCTCTGGAATATCATAAGCAGAGAAGTGARCGAAGGAAATGCTGCCACTGATTCTCAAATTGTCTCAAAATCAGCTTTGCAGGAAGAAGCAATTGCTCAGTAAAGTGGAGAGAGTTGAGTCCAATATCATYGTCTTTCTCAGGAAAACGAAGCTATCCTAATGTATGTTTACTTTGAAGTAAATATAGATATTTATTTAAATATAATACATTACTATCCTAATGTATTTTTACTTTGAAGACTCCAAATACTGGAAGTTCCTACCAGAGCAGAACACACCCAAGAGCAGTGCTTGGAAATGATGACCAGCTGCACACTCAAATCTTATTTGTTAAGGAGCTAATACTCCTCATGGCACCACCCATGATGAATTAATTATACTTACAGCTGTAAGAACGAAGCACACTCAGTGCAGGGATGTTTAAATACCATTACAAAGACAACAGAAGCCCTTAGAGCACACAGCAACCCAGAGCCTGAGCTGCAGGTTAAAAMTCTGTGATGTGCTGGGCTTTCACAAGAGCTCACTGCCCAACAGCAGCACAGTGAAAACTGCTGGCAAGTCTTTGCAAAGAACTTCAGATTGCTGTGTTTGTAGCCCAGCTGAAGGTGCTCAGTTCACAGCCCAGAGTTTGCAGAATTTGCCTTACCTTGCGCTCGTGGCGTTCGTTTCCTGCGGTCCCTGAACGCTGCTCCCGACTGCAGGGCCTCCAGCAGACTGTCCATCACCCCTGTCTCATCACCCTCTGCAAGCAGCAAAACAAMATCCCATCAGTACAGCTGCAAGCAGACTTAGGAGGAAATAGAAGTCCGAGAGTGTCGCTATAGGACACGAAAGAACACAAGCTCACSCYGCTGTTCTCAAGGTGAAGAAAAAGGGAAGTTTATTTTCYAACCCAAACATTTATAGTTTTCCAAGAGTGACAGYGGATTGGAGGGTGACAGTGMCACCTCTCCAGTGACACTGGACAGACCAACAGTCCATCGACTCTCTCCTCCTSCRTAAAGGAATGCAAAACAATGAGTTATTTACAGAAAGTGTGTGAGAAAGTCAGAGAGAATGTGTGTGAGAAAGTGTGTGAGAATGTCAACATCAGAAGGTCTAGAAAATCTTAAAAAACCAGGACGACACAAGAGCTGTCCTGTTTCCATAATGCTGCCAAACAAGAGGCAGGCACATCTCAGTGCAAGGCTGCTGGCAGGGCAGGGGGCACTCTCTGCTGTGGGTGATGCCCACCAGGCAAAGGTGATGCCAACCCTTCTTTCAGCTTGGAGGTGCCATCCTGTGCATTATTGATGCCATCCTCAGCGTGCAGAGGGGCAGCAGCTGCTGAGTGGTGGCTGCCTCACTGCTGGGATAGCTGGAGGCTTTTCTGAAGTGCACCCAGGTCAATTCAATCAGTGCATCTGATGGCACTGGGCAGCAGACAGTTCAATATTGCAGCACACAGGAAATATTTTATATGATGCCTCCTGACTTCATGACTCACTAGATCTTTGGAAAAATCATCTATACAATCAATAGCATGGATGGTCTTCAGGTGACATAAGGAGAATGAAGAGGGGATACTCATGCAGAGGAAGTCAGTGGTGTAACACTTCTTAACAGCTGAATTTTACTTCTGCTCCATTTTTTATTTTGCTTTTTCCATATCCAAGCYCATTTGCAGCCTTTAAATTGCTGGACTTTATGGTGCATTATGGAAATCTGGGTGGAAAAATTACTTCTYTTTATATATTTGAGTCTTTACATTCCTTTGCATTTCAGTCTGTTAATAACAGTTGACAGCAGCATTCAGCAGCATGAGAAATAGAGGTCAAAGAACTGAAAGGTTACAGAACTACTGATGAATGCTTCTTTCTGTTCCCATATCTGTGTTATAACCCAAAACTAAAATATAGGTTAGGCTCAGCAGGTAGGTGGACAYTTCATCCACATCTCTCAGACTCCAAACTCACACAAGTTTCCCCATCTGGGAAGATCATTACTTTATGCAAAAAAATGACATTATGGTAAAAACCTTCTGACTCACACGAGGTGTGGGAGGTTAGATGCACATTCAGGCTCCCAAATGCTCAAGTTTAAAAGCTGCCTATTAATGAATAAGCTGTTCTGTCCTGGTTCTCTGGTACATTCAGATTTATTAGACTCAATCCACACCTGATGTAAGAGCACACCTAAAACAGAGCCTGGTGCCAATTTCTACAAGCTGATCATTAGAATAACTACTGGATACCTTTAAATTATACATCCACCTAACTGCACCCATTCTGCASACACTACACAACACACCCAGGGTAGGAGCAAAGGGAGCAGAGCAAGTGCAGGAACCAGCACAAGGCTCTGAAATACCASTTTTAATTACATTCCATCTAAAAGCCTTAAACAACTGAGCTCCTGCAAAACAAATAAGCAAATTAGCTTTTCTCAATTCCCACTCACATCCAARGCCAGAATTTTCTCTAAACTGTACAGCACAATTGTTTTTCTTTGTGCTTCTTATCCTACCCATGCTTATTCATTGATTTGTTGTTGGCTCTGTATTAAATTTACCTTCAAAATCAAAGGTCTGTGAATCCACTTTGTCCAAATGAACACACATCAAGTTGGTCTGAAACACTTAATGGCAGTGACTGCACACCCAGAACTAGTTAATATCTAGAATATTTAATGTGTAGAAAAATTACAATATTCTTCAATCTTCATTAAAAGTAAGAGCTGCCAGAGTTTATTTAAAAAGACAAAAACCCTTCAATACTTCATGAATGTTTATGCAGCCTTCCACTTTTTTGCTGAGTGAGCTGCTCTACCTGCTAATTACTGCAACTGCCAAAGCCAGCCTGGCTTTGGGATGCCAGAATATACAACATAAAACACATTACTGAGGAAGCTGTAGGACAGAGTGATGAGATTTTTAACTYCTCAAAGTAAAATTCATGCAGGGTCTGATCTCAGCAGCACATCCTTATCACAGTCTTCACGTGGTTAAGTGGGAACTGGACAAAGAACTGCATTTTCAGGGAGCCCTGATTAAAACTGATAAATAAAATTCAACAGAAATTTGAGTCTTTTCCTGCAGTTCTTCACACAGGACCAGCAACCTCCTCCATTTGTCATTTCTATACCACCCACAGCAATTTATAGACACAAATAAAAAACAAAGACAGAAATTGCCAGAAGTTTGAAAACTAAAAACTTATTTTCAACATTTCTGTCAGCAGAAATAAAACACATAATCATTATTTGTCTTTTAGATGTCTTTCATTGTACACAAGGACAGGAGTTTCATCTGGAACAAGTAATTTTCTTTCTCATTGTTTCTGCTCCAAGTTGGCCCCAAGCATTTAAAAAAGAGAAAATGTGTGGAGACATGCAAAAAACATTGGTAATTTCTTTGATTTGCCTTAGCAAAGGGCCAGATTGAAGAGTGTYAAAGAGACTGCAAAAGGATTCTCAGTGATGATCTGAAGTGTTAAGCACGAGCCCCATTTGTTTGGATTTGGGTTTGACACCAGTTCTGTTCCCTCTGCTCTGGAGCCCCAGACTCAGGTGTGTTTTTGGGAGTTTCAGAAATGCTCGTGCTCCTGCAGGGCCCAGGCCTTACACCAGTGCTGCTCAGCAGATTTGGGCCACTTTTAATGTAATAATAAAGACAAATAACTTTCTTCTTCCATAGAACAACATTATTGCTCCTTGCACTGCTGGAGAGACCCAACATGCAGAAGATTTGGAATAATTGAATTAATGTGTGCAACTTCACAGGCCAGCCAGGAGCTCTTCAACAGGGAATGCCCAAGAGCTCCAATCTACAGAAGTGACCAAAGAAACAGCAACAAAACCCAGGATCCTGTGGTTCCAGGAGCAGTGGGGCACCAGCCAGATTACAGCATTGACTGGAGAGAAATCACCACTGGAACAGCCTTTGATGTAACCAGGGGGTGCATTCCMACACACAGTGCCTCAGGCAGCACAGTTCCTTCAGCCACACACAGCAGCCACTGGAAGGATGCAGGACAAGCTCGCCCTGTGCTCTGGGACCTGGGCAGCCCCAGCAGAGCAAAGAGAAAAACCCAAAACCCTSCAGGGGCTGGGAGCTCTGAGCGCAGCACAGCCCCAGGGTGGCACTGCCAGCCCCTGAACCCAGCCTGGCCCCTGCTGGGCTTTGCCAGGCAGCAAGAGTGACCAAAAGGGTTCTGATGGAAGCTGAGGGTGGTATTTCAGCAGGTGCCAGCTGCTGGGATCACTGGGGGCTGCAGAAACTCCCCCAGAGCTCAGCCCATGGTCCAGCTCCAGCGGATGTGCTTCCCTCAGCTCAGAGCCACAGCTGGGGAGGTGCTGCTGCTCCTGGGGGTTCTGCTGCCCTCCCTCCTTGCTCTCTACTCTGATTACTGCAAGAATACCTGTACATATTTACAAACATATTTTGCTGGCACATTTTTATTTTCTGGTATTTTCCAAGCGCACTTGCAAAATATCTTGTACTCGTTATTATAAATATACGGACTGCAAACTGATCTAAGTTAATAAGAAGTGTAGATATTGCACAGCCATTTGGGCAAAGGTTTACAGGAATTTTACAGGAWTTTTTTCATAAATTTAGGTCCTTACTGAAAGAGTCCAGTCAAATAYCTCATTAGGCAACACATGCTGCCTCCTGCTGCTCCAAAGGGTTTTAAAACTGTGCTTCTATTCATGTCTTGCACTACCCTGTTTTGCTTTGAACTTTTATGCACTTTTCAAAGTCTAATGGGTGTCCTGTAGAAACTTTTAAACAAGACTTTTTATTCATAACCAGCACCAGAATTTTTAATTGCAATATATTCACTTAAAAAGGTCAGCTCTCAATGTCTTTGGGAAAGCGTGTTTTTGTGTTCTCCTCATATATTTGCATTTTATTCATTTGCTAAATTCATTTTGCATGCATAATAAATATCTCCAGGAAGCAGTCCTGCTCTGCAGCTTGCAGCAGAGTGGTGTCTCGTGCCTCTTATTTACTTTTTAATTAGAGGAGAACAAGTTAGGACAGTGTGACTGAGAAGTGAACCCCCAGCTCATGTCAGTTTACAAAACAAGGCAAAGCCTTGCTTACACACCAATTAAGAATATTGTTGATGATAACCTGACCTCAGGCTTAAATAAATTAATAGAAGAAGAAAAAAAAAAAAACAGCTTTGTTGTACAGGCAGGCTATTGCAAACCATGTTTGAAATGCACATTTTTTCATTTTTTGGGAGAAAATGTCCCAATGGTCCAGGTCTGCTGTGGCCACACTGAGATGCCCCCACACAGCCCCTGGAGCCTTGTCCTGCAAGGACCACACCTCAAACAGGCTGCAATGTGAATTATCTGGAGAAATGGGAAGAGATTGCCTCTGTGTGGGAAAGAAAAGATTGTGCAGCTCACCAAGAGAAACCCACCCCAACAAATCCCGTGTGATACCTCAGTAATTACACCTGTAAATAAAGTTCTGTGCAGTTCCAAGGCTGCATTTAAGCTACAGTACTGAGRCACTTTTAATTTCTGTGATGAGCAGATATGTAAGGCAGAACAAATCATCAATGCTCTTACCATTGTTAATAATTTCCTTTTAAAAGTTCCTTATTATGGAACAACTCTAACATCTTAGGGAAAAAAGGAGTTTTGGGAACACATTCTAAGGAAAGGAGAGTTCTTACACGTTCTTGATGACTTTTTACTTTCTTTTTTTTAATACTGATGATGGTTTTGACTGGGATAGAGTTAATTTYCCTCTCAGCAGCTGGTGGGGGCTGTGATTTGGAACTGGAAGCTGTTGATAATTCAGGGGGGTTTYTGTTATCACTGAGCAGCCCTTACACAGAGCCAAGGGTGATTCTGCTCCCCATCCCACCCCATTCCTGAACCAGCCTTACAGCAAGGCTGAGCAATAATTATTTCTGAAATGCTTCTTAACATTCTAAGTTCTACAAAATATCAACTGTTTTACAGCAGTTACATTGAGATAAACAAAATTAAGGCTACTTTCAACATTAATAACAGTACCTACTTTTTGAAACACAAATAATTTCTCTAAGGAAAAGCTGAATTTGCATAGAAAACTCCCTGAAGTTACTACTTGTTACTGCTCAGTAAACAGTCCCCAAGAAACCTACTTTTAAAGAGAAAAGAATCCAATTTCTCTTTCTTCCCTGCAATTATCCCAGTCACAGATTTGTCAGTCTATAATTTTTCCCCCTGATAAACTCAATCAGAAAGTACCATATGGGCCATCTTCATTATCAAAACCAAAATTTTCCAGAGCAAAGCATTTAAAGSTGAGATTAAATTTCAAGCTATATTTTTTTTCTAACTTCCTGTCCATGCTCACATCCATTTGAATTTCTCCTGAGCTGTTTCTGACCCGTTTAGCAGCAGTTCAGTAACTCTGACACTCACCCCATTCTCCAGACCCCTTTAAACTCTGCACAAACAGCTCTYATGAAGTTTTTTAGCAATTGCTGCAGAACTGCTTTGAAGAGGAAAACTCAAACCTGTAGATGCTCACCTTGAAGCATAATGCAAAGCTCAAKCTGGTTTTTGTTCTGTGAATATCAGGTTTCAGGAGGTGTGCAGCATATTCAAACAGACCATCAATGTCAATATGAAAAATAATGACTTCCCAAAGGAATTTCAACATTTGCCTCATTGACATCCAGCACCACAAACTAATAATCTTTAAAATGTAAATAASAGCCAAGATTTAGCACTCCAGGTACCCCAACCAATCACCAGCAAATAGAGAAATCCAGGAAGACATTTACAAAATAACATGTAACTCRTAATAAGCTTAGTATGGATTTCTGTTTATGCTAAAGGACGTGGAAGGAAGACAAACCAACCACAAAAGCCCAGAATCATCAGAAAACTGCAGCAAAAGCAACCCTGGAATGATWTCCTGCCCCAGTGAAATCAAACACCAGCTCAAGGAAACAGAACACACCAGCCTGAATGAAAARCCCATGAAATCTTCTAAGGGGGCACTTGGAAAGGGAAAGCAGGAATATCCAGCAACCTCCAGCACTGGCATTACCTTCAGCTGCATTAGGGGAGAATGGTAACATGTCTTCAAAACAATTAATTCAGCCCTAATTGGGACTGAGAAAGCTCATTCTATCTTTTATCCGAATGCTGGTAGTTAAAAGGTGATTTTAATTGCCATGGTAATCAGATATAATGAAGAGCAAAACTGTTTCTGATTAAATAMCATTTGCATCAGAATTGCAGTCAGACACTTTGCAGCTCCCAGGAAGCTGAATTCTCCAACTCTCCTCTCTCTCTTCAGGCATGCACACAGAGGCAATGCTGCAGGAATTCTGCAGATGTTGAATCAGATGGGAGAAATGAAAGGCTTCTCCTCCCAGTTCATCTCCCATAAGGAGAAGGAATTGTTCATGATCTGAGCTGTCAAACTCCAGATCTGCAGGTGTGTGCATAAGGCACAAACCTTTCTGTGCCTCCAAACCTCACCAGGAAACCTGGACTTTCAGGTGCTAACCATCTTGATAACTTTTTGAAATATTCATTTTTATGGTGTTTTTTTAAATTTTTTTGCATTAATCTTTAAATATTTTGGAATGTTCAGCAGGTTTTTTTTATCAGTTTAYATGTAGTGTTTATGTGGCAGCTCAGTTACACAAAGCACAAAAACACCAAACTGAGTAAAGTGATCTTCAAAACACTGCCAAAGTCTGAGTTACTTCATCACTAGGAAATACTCAGAACAACTCTTGATTCTGGCCACACTGTGCTTTTCTACAGTTACACCAAGAAACAGATATTAATTTTAGTTAATTAATTATAACTAACCTAATCTGTGACCACACAAAAAGTGGCCACCGAATAGTCAGAAAACAGGAAAAAATAATTTTTATAGAACTGCACAAGAAGCTGTCAAAAAAGGAAGCCAATTGCTGTGACCTCAAAGGCTGCAGCTCTGAGTCAAATTTGACTCTGGGAGATGCAGAGCAAGAGCTGAGAGAGGGTGAGGTTAAAATGAGCCTTTGGGTGAAAATCACCTTGTCCAAGTGACAGCTTGAGAGGACATCTGCCTCCTTCCTCTAAGCCTGCTGTGTCACATTCACTTAGACAAATTTACAAACTGTTTATATAAGCAGCAATGAGCACACAGAAGTAGCTGCATCAAGAAAAAATTAGTTATTTGGCAAAAATAGTCAATTGAATATCAATGTCATGGAATGCACTGGGGATGGAGGTTTAGCCCTCCTCCCACCACAGCAGCAGAGCTGTAATATGTGAAATGGGTGTTTTAAAATATTTACTAATTGGAAAAAAATATTTTAGAAGTATTAAACTAACTTTGTGTCACAGGTTTCCAAACATCAGTTATTTAAATGGCAGTTGTGGTGCACTGGGCCATGTAAAGACATTCATACATTTGCATTTTCTTTGAGAGAGGACTACAATGCAAAATGGAACTTTACTTGTATCATTTAATAGGAAAAGACTTTCTTGATGGCAAGCAGAATGCTGTCAGTGTGATTTGTGCCACTGCTCAGAGTGGTGTCCCCTCACCTGCTTGGAAAGGGAAGGGAAAATGCAGAAAAATGAAGGTGTGCTCTCAGGGCTGAGCTGAGGAGACTGCAGAAGTTGGAACTCCAAAGTGAGAGCTCCAGCCCTTCAGCACAGCCCAGGCCACTGACAAAGCCTCCCATGGGCTTCCCACACTTCTCACCAGCTCACCAAACTCTGCCTGCAGTGTCCTCAGCGGCAGCTCAAATAAACTCTCSAGCACTCTGGCAGAGGGAGGGTGCTGAAAGGATATTTAACTGCTTCTCAGAAAAGTGCCTGTCCATTTTACCATGGACRTTTTTGTGGCAGGTGGCAGATATTAAAGAAATATTAATCATCTGCTGAATGAGTGAATGAGAAAGTCTCATTAGAAACCTTCACAAAGAAAAGATTGTGTATTTATGCATCCCCCTGTGTTTAAATTTTACATATTTATACCTATACTGAAATGAGACTAATCTTTACATGATCTGATAACAAAGTTTGTCATCCATAGACAAGAATTTCTCCAGAACATTCCAGGCAGTGCCAGTGCCAGTTCCAGCAAGGCCAAAGATAACAGGAGTTGTGGTGCCACTGCAGCATTTTTCCCTGAGCAGGGCCTGTTAAATGGATAACAAGGACWGGTGTTTTTATTGCTGGGTCAGATTAGCAGATTAACACAAACTCATAGAAACTGAACAAAAAACTGCAAGTGATCTCTTGCCTAAATCCAATTTTACCTCCACTTGCCTTCTGGAGTCAGGTAGAGAATAAAGCCTCTCTTTTACAACCTCCTGGAAATCTGGACAGCATCAGTATCAAGCCCACCCCATTCCTTCTGCTTTCTTACCTCGCTCTCTGTCACAGRGGTCTCATGTGAAATACAATATTCTCCCAGCTGACAAGCTCAACACATTGCTTTTTATCGTGCTGAAATGTCACTCTGCACTCAGGCTCCAAGCTCAACTAGATTTTCCAGCTCCTAATAGGACTACTGGGAGAACATCCATCCTAACACAGACCCCCAAGCMCAAAAAGAAAGACATTAATTGCCACAATGCCTTGATTATAGAGATGTTTACAGAATGAAATTAACAACAAAGCAAGGAAGACACTTCTTCTTGGAAGTCAATCCATAAGGAAAAAAAAAAAAATCAATTAAGTGCTACAAATGCAAAAAAGCCAATAATTCACAACAACATGCCTGGAAAGGAACATTACACACATTAAGTGGCAGAAATGAGGTGACATGACCAGGTAGGCTGAAACAAAACAGAATTTTCCACTTTGAAAAGTGAACTTTCTCCAGCTTTCAGAACAGCCAGCAAGTATTTCTCATATTGATCAGAAATAGCCTTCAGTTTATTACTCCTGACTTGGTTTTGCCTTTTTTAATGATAATCTCTCAGCTAAAAGTGCTGCCTTACCTTTGTTCATATCAATCAGCTGCTGCTTCTTCTTCTGTCTCTCCAGCCTCTCCCGCTCTGCCTTCTCCTTGGCCAGCTTGGCCCTCTTGGTCTTCTCCTCCAATTCTCTTCTTTTGTTGTTTTCTTTTAATGCCTCCTGCATTAGAGGAAAGGAATGTGAGTGTCTGTGCACTGAGGAGAACCAAAATAACCTGGATTGAAATGAAATAAGAGGAGACGAAACGAGGAACTTGACCCAATACTTGGAGCATGGTCAGAAATCTTGGAAGGAACATAATGCACCACATTATTTGTACATGTGAGAGTTATTGATCAAAGCAATGAGGAACTGAAATAGCTTTGTATTTATGATAAAGGAAAAAAAATTCCAGCAGCAACATGTTTGTATTTTCCCTATTAAGACTGCAAGTCTACCTTAAGCCTGTGCCATGTTCTTAGGAGGGATGAGTGGGGAGGAAGCCAAGTGTCCACTGTGATGGAAATTCAATTACAAGTGGCTGAAACTCAAGTGCTAGAATTTAAATATAATTCATCAGATTTTTTTGTTGAAATAGCCAGTCTTGATGTCTAAAATTCAGAAAACACAGAAGAAGAAATGGAAAACAGTTGAATTTTTAGGTTATGACTTAAAGGTCTCTGAGGTAACAGGTTATACCTGGGGTCTCTGAGGTAATAAGTTATATATTTGCTATATAGAGCAAATTAAAAATCCAAGACTCCCAAATGCTTCCAAATACAAAATATTCATTCAAGCAAGGGGCAGCATCTTTCAGTGTGCCATTTCAGGGGTTTCCTGAGGTCAAACACCACATTTCAGCCCTGTTTTGCAGAGACTCTGCTGGTACCCACAGCTTCACTACAAACGGCACCGGGAATGGCACCGGGAACTGCACCAAGAATGGCACCAGGAGCAGCACTGGGAGCTGCACCGGGAACGGCACCGGGAACGGCACTGGGAGCTGCACCGGGAGCTGCACCGGGAACTGCACCGGGAATGGCACCGGGAACTGCACCAGGAACTGCACCTGGAACTGCACCAGGAGCTGCACCCGGAGCTGCACCCGGAGCTGCACCAGGAACTGCACCAGGAACTGCACCAGGAACTGCACCAGGAACTGCACCAGGAGCGGCGCCAGGAATGGTGCCAGGAGCTGCACCAAGAACTGCACCAAGAATGGCGCCAGGAGCGGCGCCAGGAACTGCACCAAGAATGGCACCAAGAACGGCACCGGGAACGGCACCGGGAGCTGCACCGGGAGCTGCACCGGGAGCTGCACCGGGAACGGCACCGGGAATGGCACTCACTGCCCCAGCACAGAGCCAGCTGCAGCACAAACACCACAAACACCTTTTCTTCCAGAAAAAAAAGGCAACAAAAGGGCAAAGCCAACGTCTTGTCCCTTCTGGTTTTGGACAGTTCTGTCACTGCACATCCAATCCCACCTGACAGAGATTTCATTTTACTGCAGCTTCCCAGGCTGGAATGGGAGGAAATGCCCCCGGTCTTACAGAGAAAGCAAATATGAAATGTCATGGTTGCTCTGGTAGCTCAGCAGCCACTGACATTCTGTGATCACATCACAGATTCCATCACACTTTCTASCAGCAGGCTGAACTAAACAAGCTCTAAAGTTAAATTTTRTCWGGAAATTCTCCTTGAGCCAAACTCYATGAGTTCYATCTGAAGGAAGATTCAGACTGCACTTCATAAAACAGAATGGATACCAATGGTGATTAAAAAAACCCAAAAAGCCATTCAAAATAAAGGTTTAATCTTCTTGAAGAACAGCAAGATAAGAAAACACTGATAACTCTGTGTGAGAGTAGCCTTTTTTATCCATCCACCTCCTGGAATGGACTTGCTTGTTACTCCCCTCCATCAGGCAGTTGGACTCTCACCCATTCCATATTTGTTATGTCATTTACTGCTATACATTTAGTCAGACTTAGATGAAAGCTGGAAATAAATCATTGGCAAGAACATACTCCCACCTGCTATCAGAATCAGTGCAGAAAGCAAAATAAATCTATTTTCATCTATATTTATAAGCATACTTTATATTTAAATTAATATTGCTAACAAATTTGATCATAGTTGCTCAAAAGTGATGGATGATGAATGTAAATAAAGAGAATTTTGACTCAGGTGTAGAGTGGTTTCTACAGCATCTGCTCTGCCTGAATTGTATCAATCTTTCAGTTTCATTTCCTACAGTTCTGCTGCAAAGGGTTATTTTTCTCTCTCATGGCATGCTTTTATATTCCCCCAGACCTTTTCTCTTCCAAACATTTGAGTTGCAGTGGATTTCTTCTAACACAGAGCAGTGCTATTCCAGATTAGCAGGGGTTTTTTCTCAACTATCAAATGCCAGTGATCCCCTTTCTGTGTAGTTTTGCAGGCTGAATTACTTCAAAAGGTAAAGATCAGTTTGAAAACTAAAACAAAAAAATAGTTCTGTAATTGCTTTTAAAAGAGGGAATAAAAATCAGCAGTTTTGATACTGCAATACAATGACAAAGAACTTACYACTGTTCATAGGGATCTACTGGACAACTAAATTTATTCTCCAATTAAAACTAAACTAATCTAACAGCTAGAAAGCAGACAAAGAAGCAATCCTCTGGTAAGAATAAAAGCCTTCTCAACAGCTTTRGAGCACATTTTGAAAAGTACTCCTCTAGATGCTGTTTCTGAAAACATGTAAGTGCATGCAGAAAGGGAAATRATTTTCGAGTGAATCTCAGCAGACAGAAATATTTAAATGCATAAAGCCCTTTTATTGATGGGCTTTTCATGACCCYCTCTTATTTTGGTTGGTGCATAAGGGCAAGCAGTTTTGCTAATTCAACAGCAAATTAAAAGTTAGAGAAAGTTTGAGTGTGGGTTTGCTTTGTTATAATAAAACCAAAACTGAATTATTGTCTCTCCTAGCAGAGCAAAGAGATTCAGCAAGGAATATTATCTCTTTTTAAGTGAGTTAGTTGAAGGAGCACACAGTTTGATGTTCCCCCTTGTGTTTATTAGGATTCACTGAAGTGCAGCTCTGGTACTCAGCACTGCCAGTTTACAGCTTGGCTTCCTTAAGAAGCAAATAAAAAATTAATGCATCTCTTGCATTCTGCACATATCTTAAGTTTTGACAGACAAACATATTCACACATCGACACGGTTGTAAATAGACTCTCGAAGGTAAATTATTAAAAACAAGAAGAAAGAAAACAAACTGTAATGCACAAATCTCCCTGGATATTAAAGATGCAGCTGGCTACAAAGCGGTCATGCACCAGTAATGAGGCTGCCTGTGATCCCTCAGGCCTTCCCCAAATTTGCCTTGCAACTGCAAAATATGTCAGCTGAACTTCCAGCAAAATAATCTTCTCCAGCCATRAATCATTAGGAATGACCAACTCAGATTATCTGGAAGTTAATCTACAGAAATTCAGAGKTAAAATACAGCAGTTTGAGCAATCAGTGTGCATGTAAAAGGGAGATCTTTCCTGGGTGTTCCTTGGAGGATAACACATYTAAATACATTGTTATCCCCATGGAAATAATGGAAAAGAGATGGCATTAAACAAGGGCAGGCAAATTGAATTCCTGCTGGGTGAGCAGAGGATGAGGCTGGGACAGGGACCCCAGGGACAGAAATGTGCTGGGCTTGGACAGAGGGCTTGGCAAGGGGAGCTGCCTGCCCAGGGAGGGACAGGGGTTTGCTGCCTGGTGCAAAACCACCAAAAACTGCCCAGGCACAGGAGCTCTGCAGTGGTTACTAACCAATTTTTTTTGCAGTGGTTACTAACCAAATTTTTTTTGCAGTTTTTACTCACCAAATTTAACAGTACCAATGAAAAGCTGCTGGGTACCACTTAATTACTGCACTGGGTAATAAGTTGGAGTAATTATTAAATGGCCCTTGTCTGGACAGGTGTGGGACTGGTTTTCCTGCTCCTGTCCATCAATATTTGGAGAGCAGAATAAACACTCACACCTCGTTCAGGTTATTCCTGATAGAGACCCAGAGCTGAAGTACACACACAAAAACAAAGCTGTATCACTGTCTTTACAAAAAACACACAACTAGAAAACCTCAGGAAAACAAATGTTGTCTGTTTGGGTACAACCCTAAAAGAGAAACCACAGCCCAGGGCAGACCAATTATTGTTTTGTTCCAAAAGCAATCTTTCTGGACCAAGGAAGACAAAAATCAGTGTTCTGGCACATCATCATGTCAGCACAAYCCTTTAGACTTTTTAACAAAAATTCTTTCTAAGGTAAGTCTGTAAGAACTGTTCTTACAAGAGCCTGAATCCAATAAAAAAACTGAATTACTCTTTTWAATAGCAGGACCTTGAATGTGACATGCTGAAAGGTTTCAAAGTTTCTGGGTAGAAATTTTTGACAGATTTTAAAAGAGCCTGTGAGAATTACACCCAGTGTAGTATATAAGGACAAAATGTAATTAAATAACAAAATAAAAGTGCCTGGCTTGGAAAGACTTTGCAGACTTCCTGAAAGACATGGTTGGTGGGCTGTGGAAGGAAGCACTGCAGAGGGTGGGTGGCATTACACTGCAAAGAAAGAACAAATGTGGGAAAAACAACACTGCAGGGACACGCTCCCACAGCTGCAATCCTTCCTTGAGGTTTCTTACACCTTGCACTGTGTGTTCTGACAGGATCAGCAGCTCCATCAGCCTGCCTGGGCTTTCCTACACGTGCCAAGCAAGCAAATCTGAACCTGAGGAAGGGAATGAGCTGTAATTGACTCCAGCAGCATCACACTAAATGAAGCTGCAATAATGCASTGATCAATCTGGAATCACAATTAAGACAAATACGSATTCCAGTTATCAAATTATCTTAAYGGGATATAGGAACAAACAGCACGATGAGGCTAAGGTGATCTGTGTGAAAGAAAGCTCAGAGGTGTTAGAGAAGTCAGGTTCACTCTAACACAAGAGTTTTCAGGAAGGTTTGAGTGCAGGTGCTGGCAGCTGCAGCCTGCACATCATCTGGGCAGGGTCTCTGCTGGCCCTGGCACAGCCCAGGGGCCTCACCCAGGGCAGGTAATGCAGGCAAAGCTCCACAAGAGCTTCTCAACAGCCTAAGCTCTGCCTCAGCCAAAATCCCAAACCAGGCTTTGCTTTCAGAGTGGAATGAGGATCCAAAATCCTCATTTAAATATTACAAACTTCYAAAGATAATGCCTGGAAATAATGACATTTCTCATTTCAGTGCTACCAGCACTGAATATAAAACAGAAAAAAAACCTAAAGAAAACTTTTGAWTCCTGTTCCTTTCAAGATTAGGAAATTTAACTTCACGCTTTCCTCTGGACCATGCTCTCCACTATAACTTTTGAAAATATTCCTTAATCAATGGCATCTCTACCCTGAAATGTGGCATCCAGTGCTTCTCCCCCAYCCACAAAGAGCCACCTCAAGAGAGAAACAACAGGGTCAGAACAAAATCCCACCTCCAGCTAGGCACTTATTTCTACCTTTGCCAACACAGTGTACCTGAACTCAGTTTAATTTCGTTTATTATTATTTATTTTTGCATCTTTTGGGAGCTTCCAAGAGAAATGCCATCCTTGTGTTTTACACCATGAATAAAGCACTTATCTAGCAGCACTAACCCCTTGTAAATAAACTGAGTTACTGCTCCTACGTGAATTCCACCACCTGCATCCTTTCCTAGCCCACCCCTAATTCCTGATTTGTTCAGGATAATGATTAAAACCTATTCTGAACGTGTACACTCRGATGAGAACTGGGAGAGCTCACAAAAGGTTTGTATTTCGGGTTTTGAGGAAGGGTTTGCTGTATATTGCCTGTTAATAAGGACAGTGTTTGACTTTTGGTACCACCTCTTGGGAAATTTTGCTGAAGAAAATACTTCTTGCTCATTATTCTTTATTTTTTCCCAGCTTCCTGCTAGCTGGAAACTGTTATCTTTCAGGCTGCATTAAAGAACTGTTACTGTTTAGGCAGAAGGGATGAAGTGTATTCCCAGACAAATAACCAGAGAGAACAATGAATAAATAGAGCCTTTCTTTTAAACCACYCCTGAATTACAAACACAATTTATGAGTTTGAAAGCTGGGAATTTAGCCTGACTATGCACTGTATTTCATGGTAAATCAGATGTTTATTATGTATTTATTTATGTATTGTAGATTCATCGAGTTGTATTACTGCAGCAAATGACCTGCTGCATTCCAGGGACACTTCAAAAAAGCCACCACAAAAACCACTCCTGAGTMACAGAGCTTGAAACTTCCTCTGTAGCAAGTAATAAACAAACAAAGATCAGGGAGAAGAAGGGTCCTACAGGTCCATTTGTACCCAGGATGCTGAATGCACTGTGGGAAAAGCTGTTTGGTATGAAGGCAACAGAACTGATGCTCCTGTCCTGTCTGGGTCAGGGCATCAATCTCACAAAATCCTGGAGCCCAGAGAGGTGGGCACCAATAAAARCTGCTCAGTTTGCTGATCATTTAATGTGCCTCCTCATTTTGGGGAGATTTTCCTTTGTGGATGTTGCACTGAGGGCACACAGCAGCCATCAATCAATAGCAGTGTTGATACAAAAGGACAATTTATTTCACTGCTGCTTTACCAAASCCATCTCTCATTCTGCCACCTGATGAGTTACTCACATCTGCTTAAACACTGCCTGAAACTGGAATAAACCCTTGTCCTCCAAGTACATTTATAATGGACTTTAATTCCTTATTCAAAGATCTTCATTTACATAAATGTGAGGGAAGCAGTCACCACTGATAAAAGTGTCTACCAGATTAAAAATATCACTCCAAACAAAACAGCCTCTCTGCATTTCATGCAATAGACCCAAAAATCCCTTTTCCTGCTTCAAAAATAACTTTGTTTTTTTAGACTCAAAATTCACCTTTAAGACCATCTGCATCAAAGGAAGCCCACAGAGCAAACAAAATCTAAAACATTTAAATGGGTTTTTAAATGAAAAGGAAAAAAGGAAATYTTAAGAAAAAAAAAAGGAAAAYTTYTTAAGAAAAAAGGAAATTTTCCAATCTAGTGCCGAGGTGCGTATTTCATACAACTTGCACAGCACAGGAAAGGAAGTTTATGTTCATTTACAAATGCAGGCGTGACACATTTGTGGAAGTTTTTAAAACCTCTGCCACCAACACAAACAAACACTGAGAAAGTGACAGCCTGAAAACATTGCAGGTCACTTGATACAGAGTGTGAGACAGCAAGTTAAAGACAAAAAATGGAAAAGAACAAACTGGCATCTTGCTCCAGGCAGCTGATTAATCATTATTTGATAAGAGCCTGATCCTYTTGGGCCTGATGTTGTATCAGGTTGTCCTCAAGGACAATGGAAATTTGTGTTTACTTTCAATGGAATAAAGGACTAAAAATCTAAAACAGTATTTCTTCTTCAGAAGAGTTCTAAATATTAAAGAAATATTATTATCCAGTGGATCTTTAACTGCAAAGAGGAAAAAAAAAAAGAAAACCTACAACAAACAGAGGAAAAAAAGGAAAACCCACAACAAACGGGGGGAAAAAAAGAAAACCCACAACAAACCACCCTTTTTGCTACTTTCAATTCAATTTGCAGTTGGCTCCAAGAGAATACACCTTTCTGTTTATTCTCCAGCCTTGAACTTGACTCATGYTCCAGTGGCAAAGGGAATCCTGTGGAAATGCTTTAGTTAATTCCTGTGGCACTGCAGCCACCTGGAGGAATTTGGAGCCTCCAAACTGAACTGGCTCATGGCACAGGAAAGGAGAATTATTCAACAGACAGTTCCTGTTCTAGCAAGAACATAAAAGAATGACAAACAGGAAAAAATACGCCATCAATAGGTATAAAGTATCTGGAATTACACTTCAGCCAATCACCAAAACACCAAAGGAGGCTGATGGGAGCCCTTGGAGGGAGCAGGGAGGTGTCAGGAATGGGAACAGGACAAATYTAACACAGTGCTTGCTCCAGGGAATGGTTGGAGATGTTCTCTACCCCACTCTTATCTGATTCCTCCTGAACTCTTATCAGCACTTATTACTTTTTCAAAGTAAATCCCACAGATTAAAGGAATTTCAGCATATTTTYCCTCTGGGGAAACTTCTTGCAAGCATCAAAATGTTGCAGAAAATCTTAATTATTTTTTTGTAAATTTTTTTGCTCCTKATAGAAAAACAAAAATCCTTCACTGTKAACTTTTAATGTTTGCCCTGGTCCRTTAAACCTGATTCATTACATTGCYAAAATACCAAAGTTGAATTAAATTTGGGYTCAACCTTATCCACAGTTGAATTGTCACCTTACACACTGGAGGACAATATGTCATGACCAAAATCTAAATAATTCTGGAAACCTTCACCCAATTTCCTGCCATGAAACAAAACACAAAATTAAGCATAACAGAAAAAACAGAGATACACGGAAAGAATTAAAACTGGGAGGAAAAAATYTGTAAGAAAATACATAACATTTTGCAGGTATTACTCACCAAGAACAGAGTTCTGAAGTTGCTCAGATCACCAAAGAATTCTTCTATGCTTATTGCTTTGGGATCAAAGGTGAAGTATTCTCCCAAATTTTCATACAATTTTGTCATGTTGTTGTGCATGTTGGACAGTTTTTCATAYTGTTCTCGGGCACTCTCAGCAAAGCTGTGAGGTTTTGTTAAGGAAARTGCCTCAAATGCAGCACAAATAAARGAATAAAAATAAAACCCAGTAAATAAAGGAAACAGTACACAAGGAAAGAGCTCTCAGTACAAGGTTACAACTGCAAAATATGCAGGTGCTTCCAAATATGACATTTTTATAAATTAATATTATTAGTAATATCATTAATATTAGCATTTTATGAATTAATATTATTAATGTCTCCAAGTTCATGGCAACGCTGCCATTAAATTATCCCTTTCCAATGGTGAAGATTTGCCACTGACAGAATACAACTTCCTCTATAACATTTTTAAATGCTGTAGGCCTTTTTATTTGAAGAGATGAACAATTTTATAAAAAGAATTCTGTGGAAACACCCAGTGAAATTCAGTTTGCTGTGAGAATYGATGGTCTCAGTGCTCCAGTGAAGCCATGTCCCTCACCTTACACATATATTTTATATATAAAATGTGCATAACTACCAGTGACAAAGTCACACAGCAGGACATCTCATTTTCTTTGCCTTTTATCACAAAATTCTTCTCTGKGGGTTCTTTCCTGCCCAGGCACACAGTGCATGCCTCAGGCTGCCTGGATCAGGTTCACTTTCTGAGGCACAATCTCAACTCTGTCATTTCACCCAACTCACAAAAATGAAATATCCACCCACCCATCCCAGCAAGCTGACAAACAGCTGTGAGAAATTATTACTGAGAAAAACACCATGGAACAACACAAGTCTTGTTTTGTTTTTTTTTTCCTTAGGAAGTGTGGAAGCCTGGAAATGAGACTGAGATTGACTTTCATCCCAGCAGCCATCATTAAAAGTTTGACATAATGCTTTTAAACAGAAAATGTGGTGCTTTTCTCTGCCTACGTGAAAAAAACCTATATAAATATATATATCAATCTATAATATCTCTAGAATTGATATATCAATTATAATATATATACTTTAAACTATATTATATATAACTATATTTTATAAATATAACTATATTTTATATATATAAATATATATACAACTATATTGTATATAACTCTCTATATAACTATATATTTTATATATATCTATAATATCTCTAGAATAGATATATAAACTATAATATAATTTTTAAGCTATATTATATATAACCATATATAACTATATTTTATATATATAAATATATACAACTATATTATATATAACTCTATAACTATATATTTTATATATATCTATCTATAATATCTCTAGAATAGATATATAAACTATAATATCTATTTTTAAACTATATTATATATAACTATATATAACTATATTTTATATATATGTAAATATATTTTATATATAAATATATATATACAACTATATTATATATAACTATATATACAACTATATTATATATTACTATATATATAACTATATTATATATAAGTAGATATATAACTATATATAAATAAATAAACACAATTATTCTGGAACTAGAGGAAGGGTGCAAACTACTAAAGAAAAGATTGCTTTGCCTCAAAACAAGTGCATTTTAGTCTGCACTTTTCGTCTGTGGGGCTGTTTGGAGCACAAAGTCCCAAATGACTGGGCAGAGCACATCTGCTCCAGGATGGAGGCAGCTCTGCTGATGGTGGCTGGAGGCTGATGCAAGAATGAAGGACAGGAGAGGTTCCCTGAGCTGCAGAGCCCTGCAGAGTCCATGGCTGCTCCTCTGGCAGCTCCTTCCATGGGAATTCTGCTGCTGCCCAGGGCAGAGCTCTGCTCCAGCCTCTCCCCAGAGCTTCCCCTCATTCCTGAGCCTGCTGGGGTCACATTTCTGATCACACCCCACTGCTGACACCCCAGGCTCTGCAAAGCACACAGGGGACAGACACACTGAGAAATCCTAAAAAAAAACCCATTTCTTTTTGAGATAGGACCAAACCCAGAAGGGATCCTGCAGAAAACAGCAAACAGCAGAGTAAAGGCTGGAGATGCAGGTGGAGGTTCTGTTCTCAGTGGTTCTGCAGCTCTTGGTGCTGCTGAGCACCTAAAGGCTGTCCCTGCACAAGGGAAACAGAGCTGAAAATACCTTCCATTGGAAAGGGGCAAATATCCCACCTGGATGTGCCCATTTTAACTGAGACAGTCATAAATGAACATAAATAAACAGTTAAAAATTGCTTCTTCAAAGTATGATTGAAAACTTTATCAATATCAATTTTTCCAAGCAATCCTCTCAACTAAAGCCTCGTGGCCTAAGAGCAAAGCTGGTAGCTCCCAAAGTTCATTTAGAAACAGAAACCCACTCAGTGATGGATATTAATTTATAAAATCAAGGTTTTGAAATAATATCTGCCCAAACAGTGYCACAGCAGTGGCAACACCTAATTCTCAGTTTATTGGAAACAAGTTTAAGCTGCTTGATTAGAATTTCGAGCTTGGGCTGCTGAGCTGCTCATCTCAAGATAAACCTGGTGCAGTTCAGTCTTCAGTGACATTTAACTGCACAAAAGGAAATGAAAGTTTAATGGCAAGAATACATTAAATAGGTAATAATGGCACATTACTGAATTATTGAGCACAGACTAAAAATTTTAGAAAAACACGAATTGCCTTCGAGTCAGCAGATTGCTGTAGTGAGCAGCTCACCAAAAAAGAAWTACACATAAATGTACAAATTAATTCAGTGGATCCTTTAAAAACAATCTTACATTATGTGATACAAATCCAAAAATGACCGAAAAGTCTGAAAAAAATTAAAATACTTGGACAATTCCAGATTTGCAGCCTATTCTTGGAGACAGAGCTCCCASCTCTCCACTGATGTTGCACTCGCATAACAAATAACAGTAGGCACTAAAAAACCCCAGCAGAGCTGCTGAAAGGAGATATTTTAAAGCACTCTAGAAATAGACAYTGTAATTTCAACATTATTATTTTTTGTCTCTTAAGTACTGAACTGCAAGTAAGAAATATCTTTAACAGATGGCCTGCAAGACAGAGGGGTGTCAGCAAGACAGATGAACTGGGTGAGCCAAGGGAGGATTGAGGATTTCAGCTGGGCTTCATTGGGAAGAAGACAAGGCAGAGCTGCAAGGACAATAGTTCCAGTCATAGAGCATGCAATATTAACAAAGTTACTGCCACTCTCTGTGTGCTTCATCCAACTTCCTACTTCTAACACATGAGCAGTTGAAAACATCCCCTGGAARTGTGGTGATCCAGGGGAGCACAGCCAGATGTGCCAACACCATTTCATGAAAAAATCACTGAGGAGCCTGAGGTGTGTCAGCTTTGTGTAATAGCAATCCTGCATTCCAACAGATTTCCTGAAGAGAGATTGAGGCTTTGCCAAGTGCTCATTTAAAAACTCAAAACTTGGTTTCACTCTCGCCACTCCAAACCAAACCAAAAGTCACAGATTTTTTTACTATCAAGTTTAAAGGTGCTTGTTCAAGTAGCAGAAAGTACTTTATTCAGAACCTTGTTTTTTCCACATTTTCTTGCATGCCATTGCAGAGCAGGATTCTGGCCTGAGGAACCACCAGGCTAAATATCTGTTTTAACTTGTTAGAAGAGAAAGTTTGAGTCAATGGTGTCATCTTTAATGAAGGATGCACAAGAGCTCTTCGTTTCTAATCTCCCAGCTCATTCATAATAGAGCATTCTTTGAATTGAACTGTGGCAATGCAAACAGAACTTGYTAACTGAAGACAGAAATTCAGCTTTAATAGCACTAAGTCATTGCCACTGATAGCTCTATTTTCACCTGCTATCAGGATGTAAACACATGCTAACAATTTCATCACTCACTCCATCCATAATGCATCTCTGTGACTGCGCAGCAGCCAAGACTTCTGGAGCATACACAGATAATTATGAATCACAATTATACCCCTAATCTTTTCCTCCTGTTGGAAGCCTTTGCAAAAACAAAACAAAACAAAAAACCTGCAGAAATCTTCATTGCAATACACTCTACCCAAATCAGARCCCAAAGAAGCCAAGAGCAGGAGCCCAACTTTGTGTACACAAAATCATGTGCTTCTGAAAAGCTGAAAGATTCCCCAATAAAATACCATAAAAAGCTGAGAGTGAGAATTTCTTTCTCATTACAAAGCAAATTACCTCATCATTCAGTGTTAGACAGAACAGCTCAGGGAAAAGCCCAAACAAAGCAAAGCACAGTGGAGCAGGGGATTCTCAGCAAGGAGGGCTCTGCCTCCCCCTGTCCCATCAGTACCTCAAGTTATCATTAACTATCAGAATGATGTAACAATTGCATTCATTGGAAAAAAACAGGATTTCAGTGTTTGTGGGAATGAAGCACAGAAAGGTCACAACCATCCAAGAACAACCCTGGCTCAACCTGCTCCTTCTCTCAAAATCTCAGAATAACAATTAATTCATGTTAATTAAGATGAAGCTTTCAGACTTGTGCCTAAATGGCCATAAAACTTTCATCTTGGTAAACACTAAAAAATCTGTCAGTGTTTGCTTCCTCCCAGCTCTAAGCAATCAATTCAGTCCCTAACTTTGCTGTATTCAAASTTCTCTATAATGAAAACAATTTCCATTGATTCCACCACATTGCTATGCACAGGAGAAAGCTTTAGTCAACATCATTTCAATATTACTTTTTTATTTGTACTTCTGTTAACGAGGACACAAAGATCACTGCTCAATTCTCTGAAAGTCCCAGAGGAAGACTCTGGGCAAAAACTGATRAACAAGGGCCTACTTTATAAAATATTCATTGCAAGGGGCAAGGCCCCACAGAACTTAAAACTTGAACTGTTTAATACTGGGAAAGTTGGCTCCAAGATTTAGGTGGCAAATTAGGAATTTCCTGTGGTAGCAAAAAGTAACTTGAAAAATAAATAAGATCACTTGGCCCTCCAAAGAGAACACAAAAGACAAAATTTCTTAAGCCACAGGCTAGAGAGAAGGCAAGATCTTATCTATATTAATAAAAAAAAGGCACTCCAAAATTAGAGCTAGGCATTAACCTAAATTWACCTGAGCCACTTGTGAAAAARAAAAARAAAGTTGCTGAACTCAGAAAWTTTTTTTYCCATTATTGTAACAGAGAAACAATSCCYRAATTCCACAGTCTCATTTTAAAGAGAGAGTTTTTAAAAGCTCTACAACCACTGAAACAAACCAAACCTTTCATCCTGGCAAAAGCAACACTTTTTCTCCACTGATGCCATCACCAGAACTGTGAGACTGCCTTCAAACTGCCTGGCAACAAAAACCACCTAGTTCTGAATTCTCAGTTGCGATATTCTGATTTTTAAACAATTTCAAACAGTGTGAAGAGTGGTATTTGTAGCTTTTTTCCAAACTCAAATATCTTTTTTATTTTGTGATGGTAAAACAATTAATGACTATTCCTGTATTAATTAGAAGGAACACAGAACATGAGAGTCAAGCATGTCTCAGACAGAAAATGCTGCCAGAGTAATGGATTTGTAGCATCYCTTCCCTGGAGAACAATTAGATAAAAATCTCTTTAGATGAATAAAAACAAGAAGGAAACAACAGAAATGCAGCTTGTACAAACGAAGTGCTGTCGTAAAATTTGTTTTGCATATTATATTCAAATTAGCTGTGACTGTTTCAAATAATAAGTGTTGACGTGCTCTAACAATGTTAAAAATCACTTTTTAGGTATTTCAGCAAAAGCCTGRTGGCCACTCCTAGAAATATTCTATTAGCTCTGGATCACACCATCAGGTGCCTTAAACAATAATTRCAGCTTGGTGTGCCCTGAATCTTTCAGGGAAGCTGCAGCCACGTTCCCTCTCTTTGATCAGGCAGCCTTCCCTCACTTCAGCTGGCTTTAATTAATGTTTGAGCTGTCACTGCAGCTGCTTTTCACCAGCTTCAATCAGATCTGATGGTTACTTCAGCAAGAGAAAGTTTTTGGTAAAGGTTGGGGAAGGAAAAGAGAAATTCCCCCCTGTATTTTTAGGTTCCCTTTAAGGCTGCCATGGAAAGAAATCCTCAATTTGTTGTTTTGAGAAATCTGAAAAACTGCTGATTGTATAATGTTTCAAGAGCCCAGATGTTCCTAATTAAGGAGGAAAAGGAATTTTATGTCACCTGAGGAAAAAAAAAAAGGCAAATTGAGAATTGTTTAGCACAAACAACTGTTGCAATGAAATGTTCACAAACTCAAGCATAGGAGAAAATGAAAGTTAAAGACTACACTAAAATGAATTTGTTTTGCAGCTGTCTATGTAAAACCACAGATTAAATGTGATTTGAGTAAGGTGGTGTAAAATGAATTTATTTTACAGCTGTCTATGTAAAACCACAGATCAAATGTGATTTGAGTAAGGTGGTGTATGTCCCTCCACTCATCTTTCCTCTCCAGACATGGTCCCACATTTTTTGGCAATTMTTAAAATTAACTTACTGWGCATTTATTTGCTAGAAGCTCACCRCMAACAGCCTTGCCCCAGTGCCTGGGATTAACCCAAGGAAAAGTCAGGAAAGTGAAGGGATSCCTCCAAATTCTCCCTCAGACAACAGGCACCTAAAAAATCACTTAAAGAACTCTTCTGGCCAGAGGGAAACCCAGAGCAGACTCACAGGCAATGGGGACCTGAAATCCAGATTTCCTTCACTCACAGGCATCTCTGCTTGCTCGGTGACATCCTTCTCCTCCAAAACACCTTAAAAGAAAATGTTTCTGTTTGGAAAACAGAACTGTAGAGGGCAAAAAGCAGCTCCATCAACACCAAGAGTTTTGCTAAAGCAGAGTCTCAGGACACTTTGATTTTGGTATCTCAAAGCTGCAGCTCCAGGCATTTATAGAGTGCACTTCCCYTTCAATTTCTGATTTTAAAATAAGCATACAATAATTAGAGAATGGATTTCTAATGGATTATCACTCTAATAAAGCACAATCCTTTACAAAAATATCTTTCAGTGATCTGGACAACTYGGTTTAATATAAATTTAAGGATGAAAGCCCAGTTTCCCCCAGGCAATGATTCACAGTGGAGGAGCCATTAAATCTCTGGTACATGTACAGAAGTGGAGTTCTGCTCATGGAATTTTATTCTATGGAATCTTTACATGAYTTTTTCCCCTGTATAAGTTTCCATGTGCTGCAGACTGCTGCCAAAGCTCTGTCCCCAGCCAGCCAACACAGGCTCTTTTCATCCTCTCCTCCTCCCCAGTGCTCCCTGGATCCTCCTCAGCCCTGCAGCACAATTTAGGGGATGTCTCAGGGTGCAGAACAGARCACAGCTCCCTCCTGGGGCACAGCTCCATTATATTGGGGGTTCAATCAAAAATCCAACAGAGATCTCTGATCTCAAGTCAGCAATTAAATGCACAAAAGTCCATTCTATACAATTCACGGAATATATGTTTTTCAGGAAATAAAAATTAGAAAAAKAAGTGACTGGAAGTTCTTGACTGTCCCACAGCCCCACCTGTTGCACATCATTCTGCCTCCCCTYTGTGACATTTATCAATTTCCTCCCCACTCCCACTGCCATGGAATGCACAGACATCTGTGCACTTCTGTTCACAGAACTCTTACTGCACCCAACAGGAAAGAGTCAATATAATCCTGTGTCTGCTCATATTAGGGCTTTCCTTTGTCAAAARGAATGAAAACCTGAAGGTAGAAATAAACTGTCAAAGAAAATTGATATCSTGCTTTGCATAACACAATTTTCATTTATAATGCTCCAAAGTTCTTGTATTTTAAACTATTAACTTTATGAAAACTCTGCCTTAGTCCAGACCAGTAAAAATAGAAAGGATCATTTCTAAAGGGATTTGTCTTTTTTTTTTTTTTTCTGACATCAAATAGTTGTAAGAGAAATGAACATTGTGCAGTAAAACATGACACATTATTAGGTGCTTTTCAAATTCAATCCAAGCAAAGATTATACCTAAATAATCCTATAGTTATCACCTGGAACACGGTGAGCATTTTCACTTTGCTTTAAGATGGATCAAAGAGGAAAAAAAAAATAAAGAAAAGAAATATTGTGTGATAGGAAAGGGAGTGGAAAGCTCTTTAAAAAGCTCTGTTGAGTCTGGCAAGACAAGAGATTTAATTCTTTCTGTACAAGGGGGAAGCAAGGAGAGAAAACCCCTCTAAAGAGCAACAGTAAGGTAACAAAAAATGAGTCCCCACAGACCCTGAAAATGCAGCTGAACTGGGTAAATTCACCATCTGGGGAAGTTTACAGAAGCTGTTACCAGGCATGACTGAGGGCACACAAACACAGGGTTTCAGCTGAGTTCCCAGATTCAATGCTCCCATAAAAACCAAAGGGTTTTTCATGGAGATGAATTACTAACACTTCTGTATTTTTTGTCTCTGTGTACTCCTTTTACATTTCCTGCCCCAGGCCTGCCCACAGGTGTTTCTGGAAGGTTCCATCACCCTCCCAGCCCAACAATGCCCAGAGTGCCCCGAGTTCCTCAGTGTCTGCATCTACACAAAAATCAAACCATGGAGTCAACACTCTCAAACAATGCCATCCTGCATCACAAAATAWAAAACACTCCCCTTAGAAAATATTCAAATTAATTAATTTTACTTTATGATGAACATATTGTTAATACTGYAATTCCTGCTGTGTTGACTTTCTGGATTTTTACCTCATAAAACAGAGCAGGTAGTGCACAATTTATCCTGCCATAAACCACATCYTCCTAGATGCACAAGCCCATTACTGGTTTTCTCCATTAGAGTGGAGAAAAACCTCTCCAAAGTTTTTTCTCACACTATTAGGTCATGATTCCTGATCCACAACCCTTGCATATTTTGCTTTTTTGCATGGGAATTATTTACTGATTTTTTTAATACATATTTTGCTTTTTTGCATGGGAATTATTTACTGATTTTTNTTTTTTAATACATATTTTGCTTTTTTGCATGGGAATTATTTACTGATTTTTTTATCTGGTAATTTAGCTGATGGACTAAATTTTGTTACAGCCTCTCTCTGAAGCAGGCAGATAAAAATGGATTTCCCACCAGCCCCTGAAGACCCTGATTGCTCCCTTATCTTGCTGAACATTTTGTTACCTCTCCTCTCGCTGTGCTCACACCCTTAAGGCAGCCTGGAGTCTGAGGCTGAGCTCGTCTCAAAGCAAATCAACAATTTTCACATTACTGGTCAAGCACTGAAACACTGACTTGCTAACAGCTCCCTCTTGGCTTACTCCATGTTTTGTTCATAAAAGAATGGRATATCTCATGATCAATTATGCAGGCCTGGGTAGAATTCTTTTCCCAACAATGAACATAAAGATATTAAAATACATAGATATAATAAAGGGAACAAAGCCAGGTACCAAGCAGAGTACTGCAAAAAAACTCGTATTATGATAAAAATAAACATCTGGAATCTTGCCAGATGAGACCTGACCAATTTAAAGTTTTTCAAATTCCATTTTACYGAGCAACATGCAGACTACATCAAATTAAACAACTCACATGAAACACCTCAACAGCACGTCTGCTACTTGATGGTTTGCAATAAAAACAGACTAACAATTCTTTGGATGCTTAGTGCACCACAGAGGCAAATACAGAATTTCAGTACACCTTATGGAAAATTTCATATTTGGAGTGATTAAACCCTCACAGACACACACAGAATCACCACATCCCTCCCAGAATCCTCACCATGGCTCGTTAAAGCTGAGAAAAAGAGGCTGCAAAACAAAGSTTTGGGATGATGCTGTGGTGCTCTGGTTCAAGACAAACCTGCCACTCCTCACACCCCACAGGGAGCCCCTGTRATTCCAGCCTGACTTTTAAAAGTTCCAGATTGAACAGCAGACAGGCTGCCAGTGCTTTCCACCAGGATTTCCCACAGCCCTCTCAGAATCCACTCAGGATAAACAAAGCAGAGGGCAGAAAATGCTAAAAACCCTGAATTCCTCAGCTCCTGCTCTCCTGCCTCTCAGCAGGGAAACTGGGCTTGACCAAGCAGAAGGAGATTAAAGTTGTTTTTCCACAAGGTTAAACTCATCTTTAATTGGGAAATATCTAATTCTACCAGGGTTACAGCTTAGTAACCATGCTTGCTCAAAGCACAAGAGGGAATGWAGGAAAAGCATTTCCCTTTAAATGGGCAGTGTAAAAACCTGCACAGCCATTCTGAAATTAGGTTTGTAATGGGATCATGACAAATTGATTGATTTTTTTTCTCCCACTAATTTAGAAAGATGATTATTTGGGACAATAATTAGCAATATTGCCATTTAGTGTATTAAATAACAAACCAAACACAACTGGTTTCAGCCACAACCAGAAAAGGAGAGCCATTCTATTAGAACAGCAAAATAATTTTCCTTTTTTCAGCACTATATGTTTATAAGTTAACTTTGTCCAAAGACTCACAGCACTCACCTGCTGCACATCCCAGCAAACACAAAGGGCAATGAGCTGCAGGGCTGGAATATTTATCTGCAGCAGAATCAGAACATTTAACCTCCCCTTAACTCAATTATATCCATTGATTTTCACGACAAACATCCAGTCACACCAAATGTGACACCAGGCATGSAAATATTTCAAAGCTCTTTTAGTGGGGGCATTATTATTATTTTTTTTTTCCTTCCAGGGTAAAAAACCAGGTAAAGGAAAGGATTAGTAAATGCCACAGAGGCCATTTCTCAGTGGAAATCAAATTGAATGACAACAGTTCTATCAGAACTGTCAGTGAACAACAGAATCTCCAAATAAATAAACCAATAARCAAATTTCAGCTTCTGGGATTGTTTGTGTGAGTGTTGCTGGGCTGCTCAGGGCTGACATTTCAGAATGTGCTGCTGATGTTGTTCCCTCTAACTGCAGGAGGTCCTGGCCATATTTCTGACACACTAATTATCTTATTTTAAACTTTTACCTATAAAAAGGCAGCTCTGCACACACAGATAATTTTATGTGCTGGGGAGACCCACTCCCCACAGCCTGAGTAAACAACTAAAGTACATTTAACAACATCAAATACTGGTGGTTTTTCCTCCTAAAGCTTAATAATGCCAATTGAATATAAGTAACTAAATATAGCCCAAATTGCTTGTAATCTGATTTTTAACTTGGCTGGGTCAGTTCTCCAATAGGATTCAAACTGCTGAGATGCCACGAGCTTAAACAATTAGCAATGCAAAAAAAACACAGAAGGAAAACTCTGCTTATTCACCAATGCCCTGCATTTCCCAAAGAAGTCTCTAGTTTGGAAAAAGAAAAGCAGATTATTTGTACAAACTAATTCTTCCTGTCTGCTCCCAGTGTGCTTTCAGCAGGGGGATTTTGTGGCATGAAACCCCTGGATCGTTGCTCAGAACCAAAACCTGCAGCTCCACCAAGGGTGCCTTGCTGCTTTGGCAGCCCCATTTGAATAKCAGGCGAGTGCTCAGAGATAAAAGGTTTTTAAACGTAACCTCTCAGAAGATGAGACACTGTCAATTTCCTTCTCCAAAGTGCATTTTAGGGAYGCTTTACTTGCATTTGGGGCAATACAAAATAATGCAAATCTGGGCCACGCAGACTGGGGCTGTCAAACAGCCAGGCAAATCACGGGGATCTCAAATCTAATACTCAAATCACACATTTTGCTGTCTTAGAGCTACAAAACCTTAGAAAAGAGCATCCTACATGCAAAATTTAACACACACTACACACCCATGTGATACTTTCTACCTATTAACCAATTTGCATAACACCATACAGAAGRGGTGGTACAAGAAGAACATTTGATTAACTTATTACCAATAAATTCAAATTGACACAAGTCTATAGCAGGGCAAAAAAAACCCCCTGGTATTCCTGGCACTTAAATAAATACAGGCTCTGCTTCAAAAACTTCCTTCCAACTTGAACAATTTATGTACTGAAATTAATTGCAAAGCAGACGTACAGCATTATTAGGCTTGCAATTATTGCTTAAAACATTTTCCATTTAAACATAAAACTCATAAAACTGAAGATTCAACAGCAAATAAATCATTACTTTCCTGTGCTGTGCCTTCAACAGGCACTGCAAAGTTTTTTTCTTCCACTTAGTATTGTAATTTAGAAGAAAATAGTTGTTTTCTGTATGAAGCTAATAGAAAGTTAAATGAATCCCAAGCTTATTTTTTAAGAAACAATTTCTCACCCTTAAATGCAAACAACAACAGCTCCCACAAGAGAATTATCAGCTGATTTTAATCTGAACATTCCCACTGCATCAAAGGCCCCAGACTTGTSCCCAGATCATTTCTGTACAACTGAAGAGCATCCAGAGAGGAAATGAGCCCCTCCTGTTTGGTTGTGAGGCTGTGATGGCTGTTAGACAGCACTGGGAGCACAAATGCACATCAGGAGAGGATCCATGCCYGTCAGGAAGGCAGCTCTTTTATTCCATAAAAAGGATTCTCTTCTAATGAATGGTGTTYCTTACTGGAAATTAAAATTAGTTCACAAATTGCTGCTGTTCCATTTAATGATAAGATGAATGCACAGTGCTTTGAATTTTTTTTATCTGCAGTAATTTTTGCTCTTTCATTCATCATTCCCTTAATTTCGCAACTCTTTAAAAAAAAGCTTTGAATTCCTCACATGTATGCAATCAGTCAGAAAAGCCACGTGGCAGCAMTGATTGCTCTGGGAGGCAAAAGATTTCAATAACTTCAGGCACATTCATGTCTCTGATTAGGGTAAATGATCAGCTGAAAAGCAGAACAGCCACACAAGGTCTCCATTTAAGGCTCATGCAGGACACACTGGAGGAATAAATTCATGTCAGGTATTTTAGAAAACACTCACAGCCAAAGTTATTCCTGTGCAGGGAGCAGGATAACAAAAAGCATGAACCCAGGGACCAAACATGTGCCCTTGGAACAACATTCAAAGCTCCTGKCTATAGCAGGAGCTATATATATTATATATATTTCTAGAGGAATTAATTATTTTCTAGAGGAACAAACTTTAGTTTGTGTGTATGYTGGAAGGGAGAAAGAAGTGATATTTATTATTCATGTATTTATAKTTCTAAATCAATATTAATGTTAACTCAGTACAACTTTCCATTTGTTCCCTCTGAAATTGCTTTTCAATTCAGTTGTTTTTWATCTTTGTTAATAACATTTCCATTTGAACTCCATGAATGTGAATACTTCTCAATCCCCAACCAGACACCCATGTTTTAACATCACTGAAATCACTGTATACACTTACAGCACACAAATATAAAATTCTGAGTTCTGCACTTTGGAAAAATCTTCACTTAGAGGCACAAACCCTGMAATAAAACCAGGAGTGAAAGGCAGGCTTGGCACAGTCTGTAATTACTTTTCTAAACTGTTGAATCAGACTCCCCAGTGCTGCATGCAGCAGGGCTAATTACAAAAGGAACCTCTCCCATTTAAAGCTGAATTATTTACAAATTGATCTTCAGGTAAAATACAATTCCAGTCACGGACCAGATCATGGAAAAGTTGTTTCAGGAATCACACCTAAGTTATTTAATATAGCAAGAAACTCGCAGAAGGACTATTTTAATCCCTTTATTTTCTTCAGCCACACTGCACTGAGATGAATAACTGTATGTGCTAAATAAAAAACTGATTAAGTGAAGAGAAAAATTATCTTGCTTAGAAACTGAGCAAGAAAAAAATCCAAAATGAAAATGCAGGTAGAATTTCTATTCATCTTCTTGTCACTCACAGCACCAAAAGCTTATTTGTTAAAAAAAAAAAGTTAGAAAAACTAAAATGACTTAAATTATTTGACAGAAATTGCTTCTGTATTTTGACTATTAATTTAATAATTGCAAATTCATATTATGAATGGTATTTTTCTTGTCACTGGCCTCCCACATGAATCTGATACTCCAAGCAGTATCTATCACTCTCACATCCTCTGAAGAAAGTCTCACCCACAACTCCTGGTAAATAGCTTTGTTTATGACAGGAATGAGAAACTGGGCCTTGAATATTCTAATTGCTGCATCCCAAAACTCCACTGAGACATCTCAGATTTTCTCAAACACTCAGAGAGATGTTCAGCCTGAAATTCTGCAACTTTCCAATCTCAGGATGTGCCATCACCAACAAATCTCCAGGCAGCTGAGGAAATCAAAGAAATACACACTGCAGACTAGGGTGTCACTTTTACACCCTCCAAAATGATTCTCCAAGCTAATAAAAAAGATGGGAGTGCAGAAAGCCTTAAGATATTCAGTGATAAGCAGAAACAAAGTGGATCCCTTGATCCGAGGGGAGATGACTTTTGAAATAAAAGCACAGCCCTTATCGGGTCATCTGTTCATTATGCAAACACAAATGCCCAGGGGAGGCAGCCCCTGGCTCGGAGCTTTATCTCTGCTGCCAAGCCCCCRGTGCTGATAAAAGCAGGGAGGAACCAACCGGGAGGAATCTCCCTGCAATCAACAAGCCAGGCTGCCCAGGACCCTGGAATAATTCACTGTCAAACATTYCAGAGGCTCCTCCTATTTCTGCCAACACAAAGGAGCATTAGTACTTCTTTTTTTTTATCTTTTGCATTGTCAGACAAACTATTTCTTCTCTAAGAAATGCAGGTGATAAGCTGCAGAGAGAAAAATGTTAAATATTATCCACTCGGCTCTTTTTCCTCACCAAATCATCTGAGTGATGCTAATCGTGGCTATGAGTAAACACACAGGCAGCAAAACAAAAACACAACTGAACAATCAYTTCTGTAACCTGGAAAGCAGAGCTGTCAAACTTACCAAGAAAAAAACAGTGGTAAAGGTGCATTTCATAAACTGGTTTAATTTATGAACCAAAGTGGGGCCAAGGTGACAGAATTCAGCCTCTGATGGGGCGACAAGGCACAGAACAATTTCAGGGCAATACTGAAGGATTTTCTGATGTGAATGAAGCTCAGGGAAATAATAATGAGCTTTGTTTAACAGCAGAACTGATAAAAGTGATTACCAGCAGCAAGTCTCTGAACCTGGCACACAGGACAAGGTGCAAGGGAAGATGGAAGGAATCAGAAACAATTTTCCACTTAGTCAGGAGTTGTCTCCCTTAAGCTACTTTCCAGCAGCCTTGTCAGAAACTTAAAATAAATCCATCCAGAGGAGATGTTAAATATCTGCTTGTGAAATTCTGTCACTGACTCCATTCAGATGGTAAAGCCTGCAAAAAACTGACTTTGCACAGACACAGCAGASAGGAGAAATCTTCATTGCAGCCACCTACCAAACGTGCTGAGCAGCTGTGAATGGATCTAAACATCAAACCCCTCCTTTTTCTTTCCTCTGAAAACCCCAAACCCACCACTTCTACTGCACCAAGAAAGGAGAGACATCTCAGGAATATCTGAGCTTCTGGAAATGCACAAAACGCCCTGGACTTGGCACCACACTCCAAATGCTCCCAAATATTTCCACACAGAGCTGGGATTTGAGCACAATAAAAACCTGGGATTTTTTTTTTTTTTAAAGGGCTTTTTCTCAGTCTTTGCTGCATTTTTGTGAGCTTCTTGTATCTTCAGCAGACCTGTTACTTTAAAGTTTTGAACAAACTGAAAGATGGATATACAAAAACAAGGTAGACAGACATCATATTAGAGTACCCCCCAGATTTTACTTAAAGAATCCATAGTCTCTATTCTCTGCAGAAATTAAAGGAGACTTCAGACTGAAAACAAATGTAAATATTCCTCTAAAATGTTAAAAATATAACTTAAAACCATTGGCAAAATTAATACCCTGCCCTTCAAAAAACACCACATCTGGAGCTAAAATAATAAACAGATCAACTTTACTGCTGGTGTTTTTCTGAAATTGAATAAATAATTCTTTTCAGACAGAAAAAAGAATCCCCATACTGAGTTTATGGCTGCTCACTGTAACTACTTCCTTCAGGAAAGCTGCCTGGGCACCCCTTGAAAATCTGATTATTGATGCTTTCACTTCTCTGCTTGCTTACATTCACCACACCCACTGATGCTTTTTCTCTGCTCTAGAMGAAATGCATGAAAAGAGACTGAAAACCTATTTTGGAGTGCTGCAAATCCCCAGGCAGAGGATCAGAAGGCTCAGATCAGCAGTGGGGATGTGCCAAAGGATATGCTCATCTTCTCCACAAACTTGTCGTGCTCGTCCTGGCTCTTGGGGAAGTTCTCAATGTCCTTCTCCAGGCGCTGGATCTGCTGGTTCATGGAATCCAGGTTGCTCTTCAGAGTCTGGGCTGAAACTAAGGGCAAAAAAAGAGTTTATCAAGTGACTCCAGAAAGGGTATCAGAAGAGAAAGAAAAACAATGGCAGTATAAATAATCTGAAAGAGAATGGTTCCATTAAGTAGATTCATATTTTTCTGAATTACAGCTYGTAAAAAAATCCTTCCCTTCATAAAAATAAATTGAAAATATCTACTGTAATATACCAGATCATCATATTTAACATTGAAATGTCACCACTTAATTCTACCATTAGTTCAAATTATTCCATTTCTATTTAAATTTATGGTAAAATTTCCAATATTTCTAATATTATTATTTCTAATATTCTTTTAAATCTAATTCAAAGATTAAAAACTAACTAGAGTTCAAAGAGATTTCATCTTCTTAATGCATGTACTTGGTTAAATGAATGATCTTATTAAGGCACATTTCTGTTACAGGAATGATTTAAAGAATAGACATGGGGGRAAAAATTAAATATTTTTTCTTATGTTGAAGTTACTCTGATTTCTGGAGCCCAGAGMTGTGTTAATAGCAAAGGTAGGTCTGAATAATAAAAGCWGCTGATAATCAAAAGGAAGTAAAGGACTCRGAGTACAGCACACTAATTAAAGAAAAAAAGAGGGGACTGTAAAGAACTCCTGCTTGCTGTGTGACAAGCTATTCTAATGAAAAGCACTGTGCTGCCAATTTGGATTAAACAGCCCCTAACTGATGCATCCTGTGAGCAAAAAATGACAGCAGCAYCGTGGAGGTGAAGCAACCCCACCTCACAGAGAAACCCCAGACCTGGATGAAAAGTGACAGAGCCTGAGCAGAGAAATCCCTGCTCCAGCTGGGGAGTCAGAACAACCTCAACTGGAAATATTGACTTTATGGCAAAAGCCACGAGGCCCATTTGTCAGGCTGGTTTTTATCCCAAAGCACAACTGGCCAAGCTCTTGCTCTCCAGTCTAAGCTGCCTTTGCAACCCAAGGCTCCCTCCCATCCTTTGGCTCCTCCTGCACAGCTCAAAACTCAGTGACCTTGGGAAAAAGCAGAGAATCCCAAGACTCCTCTGCCCCAGTGCAGCCAAGAAAATCAAATTACTCCTTTTTTTTAAGGAATTTTTATTATCTTTTGCTGGAAAGCAGCTTGCCCAAAAGTTCCACTAAGTACTTTGTAAAGAACCATTTATTTTTCTATTTTCTTGCTATTAAAAAAAAAAATGCTGTGGATACATGAGATTAAAGAGCAGAAGGAAATCGAGTCACGATGGCCTGAAAAACAGCACAYAGGAAATAAAAATCTGGTAAATAAGGGAGCTGTTCCCAGAGGAAAATCAATTTTCTGTTCTTTCCAAGCMAGGACTCCCATCAGCTGTAACGCTGATTTCACCAGTGTGCTCAAATACATATGGCACCAATAGAGCTGTCTTTATAGCAGCCATTATCTTGATTTTATTTTCAATTTTATCCATTTTATACTGGGTACCAAAGGAACTACTAATCATGTAATCCTAGAATTACAGTGGAAGTTTTTTAAGCTTWATTCAACTGGGGTGGGAATCTATATTGACCACAGAATCCTCGTAGCTTTTAAATTCACATTTGAGAGTTAACCTTGAAATCAACCACTAAAACACTCTGAATAACACAAATTATCAAAGCTTTTAGGTTCTGCTTGCATTAGTTTAATYGTTTGATATTATGATCAAAGCACCCATTTTTGCTTGAACTGRAGAACTTGAATTACTGTAATATTTTTATGGGCTGTTGTGGAGTTGCAGAGGGGGACAAACAGCACTGAAGGAAAATGCTGGAACTAAAAAATAAATGAGGAGGATGCAAATGGTCATTCTGTTCATAGAATAGCAGCTGGTAAGGAAACAGGCAACATAACAGAGTTTAACTGCTTGCAGCAATTTGAAAATATTTAAATGCACGACCACRTAGCAAGAGTAAAAGTTTATTTTTGTCTGGAATTCAAAAGTGCCAAGAAATTCAGCAAGCAATGACAAATAACTGCTGAACTTTGTGATTAAGATGGATGGAAAGTGTTTTCACCTCTATGAAATGAAGTTCAGAAAGGCCCAGATCAGGAACAACCTGGCTTTGAAAGCAGAGAGGAACTCCATCCAAGCAAGGAGGCTGCATCCTAAAGCTGTGCTTCCCATAATTAACTTCTATACTCCCACTCAATTAACAAAAAAATGTTGTAGAATATGCAATTCTGTTCACTTTTCCCCCCCCCATTCCCAGGCAAATGTACAAGTTTCTGTTCAAATAATTTATGCAGTTGTTGTTCTGCAAGACAAATTTCAAAAGATGACAGAACAGGGAACATATATATATATAGACTATAATAAAATATCTGCATTTCCTCCCATAAACCCTTTTATTAGAGATTTACTACTTCAGTAATGTGCAAAGGAATCAACATGAATRCCTTCTACTTTCAGGGAAATTCATGTAAATTTCTTCAAACTCTTGCAAGGTTTTAATTTATGAAAGCATAAATTCTACTTGCAGCACAAAGCCATTTCCTTGAAACCATTTCAAAGTGCACACCCTGAACAGCCTGTCCCCTGCTCTCCTCAAAGACAGAGGCTCGTTCACCTTCCATTTGCCCATCACCCCACAGGAAAAYCAGGCATTTCATAGAACTGGTCTCAAAAATGGACATGAAAGAGCATTTGGCCTTCAGCAGCAAAGGCTCTTACTGACAAAGCCTCTCTGGAGCAGCCATTCCAACATTATTCCACTTAATGTTGCAGCAAGAGAGAACAACCAACTAAATCCAATACACAAATAACTGATGTCAAGGTAGGAACAGGAGGCAAGTACAGAAAATGAGGAAAACGTGAAGGAAAAAAGCCCAGAAGCAAAAGTCACCAGAAAAAATGCCCAAGGGTGAGCAGACCCCCTGAAAAGGGCAGCARCCTAAAGGATGCCTGGCTATTTATTTCCTTGTATTAGCAAAGATAAAAGGTTGGTTGTTTTCATTCCCAAATGAAACAAAACCAGCAGCAGTAAAGAACCACCTCACCCACCCTCACAGGACAATCAGGACTCCCACCCATGGTGGAAAGAAATCCAAGAAATGGGGAAGTGGGAGAATTCCAAAGTCAGACTAATTTGCTGACACAGGGARCAGTGAAGACAGAGGATAAAAGAGTTCAGAAAGCAATGATGTGGATTCTTGGACAGCAGGTTCAGAAGGAAGCCAAAGGTAAGAGGCAGGGATGGAATTTTTGAAGCCTGAACAGGTGCAGATGGAGGGGAACAGCCTGGAGGAACTGCAGGGCTCTCCCCAAAGAGCCTGTCTAAAAACCCACATAAACCCCAAAAACCCTCAAGGCCAAAGAGAGGAAAAAAGCAGCAAAATTCCTCAATTTGTGCCAAATTGTGTCAGTCTGGCTCTCAGTTTAGCCCTAAGAAAAGGCTGGCTTGCAGAGAGCACATGAAGCTCGAGGTGGAAAGAAATGCAGGACCTTGAATATGTGGACTTCAAACCCTGGAGATAAAAGGATTGATGAGACAAAGAAAAAAGCCAATAGCAGCAGTTAAACTTGTGTTTGAACTCCCTGCAGAGTCACTGTAACACACAGAGCAAACAGGAACAAGGCAAAGGGATGTGATGATGCACTGTCCAATGATTCCTGTCAGGGGCAGAGCRACACAAACACTAACATCCATCAATATTGTCTCTGCACAAATACTGAATGCAACTCAATCATGCATCATTAAATCTTGGACTGATTAAGAGATTATTTTGCATATTATTATTTAATTATAGCAGAAAATCACAGCCACTGCAGAGATGGCACAATATTATTCTGACATGAAAGGCAATAATTTCCTTCACCTTATTATTTTCCTTATATTAATTGCTCCTCTGGAAAAAAAAAAAACAAAACCTCAAACCAATCCTATCCACTTATTTTGGAGAAAGCATTGCACAGTCTGCACGCTAAGGAAGGCTTAGTGAGTGTCTGCTGGAGCAGTTTAGTCCCAGAAAMATGCTCCCAGCAGTTAATCTCATGTTGATGGGGAGCACTAGCTGGTCCCTGTAGCCAAGCTAAGCATTTTGTATTTACATTAATACAGCAACAGGAGCAAAGGTCAGACTAATCCCTTCTAAAATAAGATTGCATCAGACTGAGAGTCCTCCCCACAACAAGAGGTGAAATGATATATTTTGATTAGGTGCAGTGCCTCCTGCACGAGAAATTTAAATGGTCTCTGATGGTGATGCAGAACTGGGATGGCCATGTCCACAGCTGGAAAACACTGAAGGGAAAGCCAACATCAATTACTTCAGTAAGCAAAAGCAGGTCTGTACCAAGCAAATTAACTGGTGGATTTTTAAGTCTAGACAGTATTTGCACCATAACTACATTGTAAGCATACTAATGACTATTTATTACTWATTGCCCGAGGGCAGAGGAAAAAGACTTTCACAAAAGAATGGGAGGCAGTTTGGAGGGAAATCAGTGAGCAAATTCATAATCTGCAGGAATTACAAACACTGATTACTCAATTCATACCAAGCAAGTTTCTGTTTGTTAGGACAATAAATGTKTAAACACCTCAGGGTCAAAGGGGARGAACAGCTCCCACCTTACCCAGCTAGAGGAGCTGCCATCTTCTCTTCCAAAAACTGGGAAAGCTTTCTGACACAAGTCCTGGTGCTTAACAACCAACCCACCATGCAGAACAGACCTGCTCCCTGGCAGGATCTTCCCTGCACACTTGCAGCTTTAGGAGGGGGAGCAGGTCTGCACAAATAGCAATGTTTTCTTTGTATCCTATTACTGGGATTTGATCTGAGGAMGCCTTAAAGCAGAATTTTTAACAGACAGATTTCACTCATTGGCACTTTTGATTTGCATGCTGAGGTTTCCCTGCCCAGCAGAGGCTCTGCCTGCTCCAGCCCTGCAGGGGAAGGGGCAGAAGGCAGGGACACAGCAGTGCTCCACCTTTCCAGCCTCTGCCCCACCTTTCCAGCCTCTGCCCCACCTTTCCAGCCTCAGCTCCACCTTTCCAGGCTGTGCTCCACCTGTCCAGGCTCTGCCCCACCTTTCCAGCCTCTGCTCCACCTTTCCAGGCTCTGCCCCACCTGTCCCTCGCAGCCTCTGTCCCACCTCTCCAGCCTCTGCCCACCTTCCAAGCTCTGCCCACCTTTCCAGGCTCTGCTCCACCTTTCCAGGCTGTGCTCCACCTGTCCAGGCTCTGCCCACCTTTCCAGCCTCTGCTCCACCTTTCCAGGCTCTGCCCCACCTGTCCAGCTCTGTCCACCTCTCCAGCCTCTGCCCACCTTTCCAAGCTCTGCCCACCTTTCCAGGCTCTGCTCCACCTTTCCAGGCTGTGCTCCACCTGTCCAGGCTCTGCCCCACCTTTCCAGCCTCTGCTCCACCTTTCCAGCTCTGCCCCACCTGTCCAGCCTCTGTCCCACCTTTCCAGGCTGTGCCCCACCTGTCCAGCCTCTGCCCCACCTGTCCAGGCTCTGCCCCACCTTTCCAGCCTCTGCTTCCACCTTTTCCAGGCTCTGCCCCACCTTTCCAGGCTCTGCCCCACCTTTCCAGCCTCTGCCCACTTTCCAGGCTCTGCCCCACCTTTCCAGCCTCTGCTCCACCTTTCCAGGCTCTGCTCGCACCTTTCCAGCTCTGCTCCACCTTTCCAGGCTCTGCTCCACCTGTCCAGGCTCTGCCCCACCTGTCCAGCCTCTGTCCCACCTTTCCAGGCTGTGCCCCACCTTTCCAGCCTCTGTCCCACCTTTCCAGGCTGTGCCCCACCTTTCCAGGCTCTGCTCCACCTGTCCAGGCTGTGCCCCACCTTTCCAGGCTCTGCCCACCTGTCCAGCCTCTGTCCCACCTTTCTAAACTCTGCCCCACCTTTCCAGGCTCTGCCCCACCTGTCCAGGCTCTGCTCCACCTTTCCAGCCTCTGCCCACTGTCCAGGCTTGCTCCAGGAGCTTCACTGCCCTGGCCAAGCAGACCCAGCAGCTGTGCACTGCTGTCCCTGTCCTGCCCACCTGCAGGGGAGCTGAACACGATTTCCAAGCCCTTTGTAACAAGCCAAATAACTCCTGGTTTGTTGTTTAATGAGAGATTCAGTCTCAGGCACTCTGTGTGTGCCCCCCTCCTGCTCTCCCTTGTCAGGAGCAGCCTTTCCCCCAACCTTCCACATTTACCTCACTAACCAAACAGCAAACAGTGTTGTAGAATTTAAGTTCTTTAGTTGAACTGCYTTTTCATATCACAACTACAAACCTTTTAGAAAACAGATGTCCCAATTTTAGAAGAACAACCAGGAGCACTGGAGCTGCTGGGTGAGAAGAGCTCTGCAATCAGCAGTGTGGGATATCAGACTCCAGAAACCCACCCCACTTTGATGTTGACTTCATTACAGATGTCTTCCAAGATCTCAGAAGTTGAGTTTATTTTTAAAGGAGAGCTTATAATTACAAAATCAGTATGTAYTAAATGAGCATGCTGAAGCAGAGCTGCTGGCAGGGGTGTAAGACAAACTGCAAATGAAGCAGGGGAGACAAGGAAACACAAAGTGAGGGAGGCACAGAGAAGGAGCAGAGCTGCTGTCACACAACCTGCAGCTGATAGAAAAACTCACAGAGATTTTGGGMAAATTCATCCTGGCCTTCCTGGCTGCCTGAGCCACTTGCAGAGGGGCCAGAGCCTYCCTCACAGGCACCAAAGTGCAAATTCCACCACAGGTAAGCAGGAGAAGAAAGAACAAAGTGCCATTTTGTAGCTTTTGCCTCTCTCTGGAGGCTTGTATTAAGGAATTCTAAATGGATTACACAACTTAAGACATTTAAAGCAATCTTCACTTCTGAATTGGTTTAACTACAGCCAGAAATTCTTAAATGCTTTAATTTCTTTAATAAGCAACAGCCCACGAGAGTCATTTGGACTGTTCTTTCATTTTGCCCTTGATACTTGCACTTCAGGGAGAGGAGCAGAGCCTTAAAATGCAAGCCATACAGAAAGCTGCTTAATGGAGATTCCAAATTATGACTTCAAAATGTAGCTCCAGAACAGCCACAGCTCTCTACAGCATTTATTACACACAGACTGCAACTAAAAAATCCTCAAAGCCTCCCCAGGCTGGGAGAACTCACTGAGCCATTCTGCAGAGTGTGAGGCAATCCAGSATCTCAGCCAGGCTCCAAAAGGATCCCTTGGAGAAATTCCTGCTCAGAACCACAACCCAAGGAGCACCTGTGAGGTTTCTGCTTTCCACCACGCATGGGCCAGATTGGGCAAAATCTGCTTCAGCAATTTAAACTCTGCYTTAAAGGTGGAAATGCTGCAATTTAAACTGTGCTTTAAAGGTGGAAATGCTGCAGATCTCTTTGTTAAAACCCAGGTTTTTTTCTGCTGCACCAAACTATAAAACTTTTGTCTGACAGAAAAACGGCTGCTGCTTATGAGCATGTTTTAAATTGCTGTACTTCAAAGTGACAGTGGCACAGGATGTTTTAAAATATTTCCCCCATTCTAAAATGATGCCATTAAATCACAGTGAAGTACCTGTATAAAATCTCAAAATTAATACTTTATTACAGTGTTTGTAATAAAAAGCACACACATATTTGCATTCCCCAGTGTTTCAATTGCTAATGGCCTTTCCAGGGAGATGCCTGCACCATCAGAACCATATGCTTGCAAATTAATGAAATAAATTCCAATGTCCAAGTGAGTGACAAATCAGTGCTGTGATATTGGTATTTTTCAGTCCACTGCACAGACCTAATTCACCCCCACAAGGCACCTTTCACTTCATTTTACTTTCAACTCCACTTTCAAAGAACKATCAAGTGGCACACCTTGATGGCAGGCAAAGAACTCAGTGTGTTAAGTGCTCAAAAAAAACCCCTCATTATTACTGAAAGAGACTAAAAAATACAGATTTTATATTATCTATATCCCCCTTTCCCAGTTARTTTCAATTTGCTGTGGCTCTGCACACCCCAGTGGGGGCCACTGCTGGCAGACCAAGCAGGAACAGCTACATCAGGAATGTGATATCCAACAGATAAAGACAGAGCTATGGCTTATTTTTATATTATTTACAGGCACAATGGTTAAATCACAAACTGGGATGTAAAACTGCTCCTCTTAGTATCTAAAATTAAGTTTCTGTTATAAAACACATGGCTAWCTTCTTTTAATCATCTTCATTTTGTGTGTCACCTATTTCACTTTTATGATTTCTGAGAGGCTTGACACTCAGGTGAGCCTTAACTTTAAAAATAGATTTATTTTCTGAGTTATCCTTTTAACCACATCGTTGTCTAAAAATATCTGACTTGTAAGGTASCTCTTGTTTTTGTTTGGAAATTTGACTGAAGCCCAAAAGGGGATGGGAATTTTTCAGGTCTTCAATAAAAAGCTGAGGTTATAAAGTGGTAAGAGCAAATACCATGGAAGGCAGCAAGAGGGATAACAAGGGAAGTGAGGAAGGCAGGGGTGTGCCAACAGGAATGGGCCTGGCTCCAAAGGACAGGGGGAAAAAGAAAGGAGGAAAAGAAAGAAAGGGGGAAAAGAAAGAAAGGGGGAAAAGAAAGAAAGGGGAAAAGAAAGAAAGGGGAAAAGAAAGAAAGGGGAAAAAAAGAAAGGGGAAAAAAAGAAAGGGGAAAAAAAAAGAAAGGGAAAAAAAGGGGGAAAAAAGAAAGGGGGAAAAAAAGAAAGGGGGAAAAAGAAAGAAAGGGAAAAAAAAAAGAAAGGGGGAAAAAAAGAAAGGGAAAAAAAAGAAAGGGGGAAAAAAAGAAAGGGGGAAAAGGAAACCACTGCCATCAAACAATGCACTGCATCACAGCCTTGTGAGTTTTGATTGGTTTTCCTTTCACAATCTGCTTCCAGGAAGAAGAAATGCTTTTCCAATGATCTCTTGATAGTTAATCACTTTGACCTTTGCTTGTATTTTCCAGAATAAAACTGTTTCCTAATTTATTTTTACTTTTCAYAAAGCTGCAGGTTGATCTTCCATCTTTAAAAAGATCAACTATTTTATTATACCTAATATCAGATTATTGAAGATTTTAGTACATGCATGGAGAGTTCATCTAATCCCATTGACCTTTTCATATTAAAATCCAGTTTTATGCTTTATCTGCTCTTTGTTAAAAAGTAACAAAAAAAAAAAAAAAATCAGCTGTTGTTCAGATGCTGGTTCTTTATTCTTATATGAAAATTAAACTGAACAGGATTTTTTTTCCTTGACATGGAAGTGAGAATATGCAGCCAAGACTGAAAAGAAGTTGCAGATGCCAAGTGCAGCATTTGGARGGTTCTGCACAGCCCAGACCACGAGGCTGCCTCCTGACTAAAAAGTACCAGCATGCATCTCAAGCAATGACACTCACCTGCCCAGCTCTTATTTCCTTATTTAAAATTCATGCAGAGAGAATATTTGCTGGTAGATTTCTTCCTATTTTATGAATAACTGATGCTAGCATCCTCATATCTAGCCAATTTATTCCAAAAGAGGCTTCCCACAGGAAAAATAAACCMAACTGTCTGTCCCCAAAACCGCTGGTTTATAAACCACCAAACAATAAATAGGAAGTGCAAATCTGCTCCATACAAAGCACCTCGAATTCCTGCCCAGGAAAAGCACCAGTGTGGCAGAGCAGATGAACATCACAATTACCCAACCCCAGCAGCACCATGGGGAGCAGTTGAAGCAACTTGCACAAATCCCATTTATTCTGCCAAAAACCTGCCCTGCTCCAGAAAGCAAAGAAGGGCTGAAAGAGAAGTTTTGGTCATTAAAAATGAGCAGCAATTYATGCTCTGCTAGAAGTCAGTGCTGTTTTTAGGAAATGCAGCTTTTATCTTACAGAATGAAACAAATTTAACTGCAATAAAATCTTTTTCATATGTATTCTGAGCATCAGAATTGTTAGAGGCTTTGCTCCCATTAATATGCTTTCTGTGTTTAGGATGCTACAGCTTAACTAAACTTTACTGACTCTTCCAGTTTAATTCCTCAAGTCAACTTACAGAACATCAGAGGCTTTGAATCAAACTGTAAAAATCTCAAAGCTGCAGGTCAAGTGTCACCCACAGAAGAAAATTCATAAAAAATCATCAAAAGTGCCTGGTAMACCAGAAGACTTTACAAAGAAAGGAAGAAAAAGATGAAAAGTCACCTCGAGAAAAGAATTATCAAGTGGGAAAAAACATTTTTGGAATTTAGATAAGATGCCAAACTGCTACTTGCATAAATAACTTAATTAATATGTTAGTCCAGAGAATCACAGAAATGTCCTGAGCTGGAAAGGACTCACAAGGATCTCTGAGTCCTGCACAGACAGCCCAGAAATSCCAGAGCAGGGACTCAGGCCAGTGAGCCATCCTGCAGCAAAGTGAGGCAGGGACACAAATAAAACACAGATTGTATGCAGGAAAAACCATGGAAAGGTGCAAAGTTTGAGAAACAGAAAAAAAAATGATGAAGACAGACACAAAAAAGTGAGCAGAAGTGGAAGTGTGAAGTGAGCCCATGGCAAAGCTGGGCTGATGGATGAACTGTCCCCAGGTCCTGGGGGACACAGGAGCTCTGCTCTCAGCACAGTGAGCACAGACTGAGCAAGTGATGGCCTAATTAATAAAGCATCCAGCAGCTAATCACTGCACTGAGGAGAGACACTGACTGATAGCATGCAGGAAAGGAGACAAAAACTKCCAGGAGAAAACCTGGACAGGGCTGGTGGAAATGTGCATCCAACTCCTTCTCACCTCTGTTTTCCTTCATGTTCTTGTGCTCACCCAGGTATTTATATTATTTATATTTATATTTATATTTATATTTATATTTATATTTATATTTATATTTACATTATTTATATTATTTCTCTTCTGATGAAATGGACCAATTAAAAGTTTCTGCTATCTTAATCTACTTCTGCCTCAGCAGAAAACTCAGCAGYGAGGGTGCCAAGCAGCACAGCCTGTGCCACATGAGAGCCACCACACCCCAGCCTGCACTGCTGCCTGACCAAAAATAATCATTACCTGTGGCCTGTGCAGCACAACTAAACTGGAGCTATTCATGTGCAGCCTGGGATTTCTCCAGAGCATGCTATTTATTTGCATAAATAGGCATATTTATTATATATATTTTATGGTATATATAATTTATATGTCATATTTTGTATTTATGTATTTCATATATAAATATATATTTTTATTTGCATAAATAGCATMGTTATTTATTTGTTATTCTCTCTCAGGTGTGGAAATGAGGAGCTCTGTGTGTGAAGGCTCCTTGCACACTCAGAGCTCACTCTTCAGAGGTTTGAGGGGACACTCAACACCATCCCTGCACTGCTGGCACAACTCCTGAGCTGTGGTTTTTCAAGTATCTCACTACAATTTATTAATAGAATTTATAATACAATTAATAATACATTTAATAAATTTACTAATAAATGCATAATGCAGTTTATAATACAATACATAATACAATTTATTGATTGTATTATTTTGATATCATTTAAAATTTTATTGCAAATTTTAATACAATTTTTTAAAACTGTATCATTAATTGTATTATTTTCACAGCCTACTACAGAAGAAAAGGAGTTGCTCTATTACTGTTTTTCCCTTTTTGTTCTCAGCTCAATAAATACCAGAAAAGCACAATCCACGTGGATTATCAATGCTTACAGGTTACATAATCCCACAACCCCAAATGAAATGCTGGAAGTATTTCATGTCAAAGCAAACAACTGCTATCTTTAGGTGCTCTGCCTGCTGCTTACCTTTGCTTGCACTCTCAACGTGCTGCAGCTCATCYGGGAATTTTAGGATGTCCCTGTAATTCTCCTCACAGATTTCTGCCAGGAAATGCAACAGGGTGGTTTTCTGATCTGATGAYTTTGTATCTCGAATCTAAAAAAGTGAACACAGGAGAAAACAAAAATAAAAAAAAAAATTCTTAAAACATTTCAATAAAGTGAATATTGCAGACTCCAACTCATTAGTAAAAAGTTACCTACATGGGTTGTCTGCAAAGAAACAGATTTAAAAAATGAAATTTCTTGAATTCTTCATAATTTAGGACTAAAAGGAATCTACCCTATGATGTATTTTAAGAAATAATGATTAATTTTGATGAGAAGAAGATCTGAGATAAAGTTCTGAGATTTCAGCATTGCCAGTTCAGAATCCCCCAGATAAAAARTAGCTGTGGACAGAGATTAAACAGAACTGAAATGAGAGCATTCCTTCAATGCCATAAATGCCAAATCTCTACAGGAATCCCTGCAATGCTGCAGAGCTGGACACCATGCTAACAGTCAGAGTTTGCATTCTGACCAGTCAAACTAARGTAACTCCTTGTTGGAAATCCACAATTTTTTCTTGGAGCAAAATCTAAGCCGTGCTGCGTCAGGCTAAAGATTTGGAGACCAATTCTATAGAGAAACACAAAATAAATGCACCCTGCCTTACCAGAACACAGAATAACAAAACAGCAAAGGTGATCCTGACTGCAGCTGAAGGAAATGTAATGCATCCAGCTGTATTTATGAAAAGCTGCAGGAAAACTCTGCACAATGGGAAGTAACAGGTAAATGAATACTTTTGCTGTTTTTTCAACTGCAAGGGCATTTTTAGTGGCCTGAAACAAATCAGTATTCTTGGAAGTGATAAAACTCTGTTCTCCATTAGCCTGAGTGCATGAACAGCTGAAATGAGGTTTTTAGTTAAAAAAATAAAAATCTGAACTAATTGTTAGAATACAGGACCAGTGACATGTTTCCAGTGACCTTATGGCTCAGTCCCATGGCACAGTGTCTAGACAAAGGAACATCATGAACTTTAGAGAATGAGAGAACAAATTTAAGACCAAATTCCTGAGTTTGCCCATTTTTGTGCAGATGTGAAGGAGGAATGTGTGAGCTGATGGAAGATCCAGCAGGAGCAGAGATTTATCCACAAAGGCAAGACAGAGTAGGTGCATGTAAGAGTTTGAGAGCAGCACACTTCCCTTGACAGAGAATTAGTAATACATCTGGAAAGAATTGTTTTAACAGCATTTTACTCATCTAGTACAGTTCTTACACAGAACTAAGCTACAACATACACAACAAATGAAATAAAGGATTTATTTAAGAAGAATACATAAATGCTTGTGTAAAATCTCCTATTTGTTTTCTCATTCTCTAAATCACTTGAAGTTCTAATTCTATAATCCTCATGACAGGCTTGCCATCGATGTTCAATTTAATAGAGGCCTTTCAGCTTTAAGGATTACCCTGTTAGGAATAAATGAGTGCAGTGGAAAAACAGGCTTTTAAAAATATAAGGTATTTAGGCAATTAAGAAAGCAATTTAATTCATACCAATTCAGCGATTAGAGACTAAACAATGCTCAGTAATGGCATGCAGTTAAAGGGCTTTCATGTGTTACATACACAGAAGTTCTCCTGACTTGAAAAAAATAGTAGATTTACTGGCTAAACATCTGCATGGAAAAAAGAAATTGCATTTCAATTTGTCTGTGAACAACAGTAGTGGGATTTGCAGTCTTTGATCTCTCTGACATCATCAAGTGGATAAAGCACTTTTTTTCTAAATGGACAAAATTATTTTGCTTTCAAATTACAAACAGGAACATGTTTTGCCACCAAGAGGAACATCACAATAAGAGTCAGCATTAGCACYTTGTAATAAAGGTAAACATCTAAATAAATAACTAAATTAACATTTATTTAGAACTTGAACAAATGTATCCAATTAATTTCTTGGGCCCAATCATAAACAAGTCTCTGCTATATTCATCATCACTTTCAACAGAATGGATGCAGATAGGTCTGCTTGATATTTAGAATCAATATCTGTACTTTAAAAATCAAGCCCTAAGCACACTCATATAATGAAAGATAAGATAGTTGCTGTTTGAGTGTAGCTTAGCACATACTATTTAAATACAAAAATAGAAATGAAAGGTAGGAACTGGACAGGTGGCAGCTTGGTTGTGTCTGTATCACACCCTGTACTCATATTCAATATACACTCATATTCAGTATACACTCATATTCAGTATACACTCATATTCAGTATACACTCATATTCAGTATACACTCATACTCAATAACACACCCATTATTTTAATTCTTTTGCATATAAATGCAATACTTTTTACATTCAGTTTTTTCCGTGCAGTAATTTTGCCCAGTAGATGTAACATTCCTTGGCCTGTAAAGAACCTAATGGCTTAGCCTGATTTCTGCTGCTCTACACACTCCAGCCAAGTGGATGGAAAGCAAAAAGAGCCCATTAAGTTGTGCTTACAAGACCAGGAGCTGGACTTTGATGAACCTCGTGGGTCCTTTCCARCTCAGGATATTCTATCATTCTATGATTCAGGATAAATTTTTAACACTGTGGTGTTCAAATTTTAAAATACAGGTTTTGAGTCTAGGGCCTTTCCTTGCCCGAGAGATGGAATTTGGAAATAACACATTCAGTTTAAAAATAAATGAAATAAATTGCTGGATCAGTGGGGGCTACAGAAAGCAGCTCCAGCTGAATGCTGAAGAATCAATTTGAGGGTCAATACCATGAGATCCATGGCTTGGGGAAGGATTAAAGGCCAAGGGACACAGAGCACAACACAGCACAACCACTCAAATCAAGAGTTGCACACAGGAAGATGTTTAATTCTGTGAGCCAGGAAAACAGCACCAGAACRAAACTCTCCCTCTGCACAGAGTAAACATTTAACCCATGCCAATCACACATAACCCACTGCCAGGATGGGGTTGGGYTCTCCCAGCTATTTCTGGATGCAGCTCTCAAGTGTGAGGGTTAAACGTGGCAGCCAATGCAAGGAAAAATTTATGTAGGAGCCATCACTGGAGTGACACTTTATTACAGCTATAAAAAGGCTCTCTATTGATTTTTATGAGATTATAGACCTTCTCCTACCCTAGAAATCTTTCCCCCCTTGCCAGAACAAGGGCTGCTGGACAATAAATGTCCCCTCATCAGTAATGCTCAGCCTGGATAAACAGCTTGTCTTGTTCTATTTGCACTTTGAACAAAAAAGCATCAYAGCAGCACTTAACAGATGAACACACATTGATCCAGCCAGAGCACTGCAAAAGCTTTACTGAAACTGAGCTCTTGGTCCTCACTTGAATTCTGCCCCGCAGGAGCAGCAGCTGTACCTGCACATCCCTAAAACAAACTTCCTTCCTTTCAGTTCCACCGCCACAGAGCAGAATTGTGGAGCTCCTGAGGGGGTTCAAACAGCAGCTGGATCCTCTGGACATATTAAACAAACCCAGCAAACTTCAGTGGATTACTGCAGCAGCCTCCCTCAGCCTGAGCACTCTCCCTGCTGTATTTCTATTTTCACAGAGCATTCCAAGCTCAGATGCTCTGCTGCAGGCTCAGGTGTAGCTGCTCTCCCTGGCCAGTCTCGATACATCCCAGGAATTCTGATGCTGATGTCTCATTTGAACAACATTAAGTTCTCTGCCTTCTGCCAAGGGTTKTTTACAGATCATTTCTATCTTCAATAACATCATACACTGCAGTATAACATCCAGAGAGATAATCTGTTCTTAAGGATTTGCAATTACTCCTCAGTCATTAGCCTTCCAGCTCAGGCCAGACAGGTTGGAATGGTGYTTTCTTTTATTTTCTTTATCATGTTTTAATAGAAGTTTTAACAAAACCAGATCTCTGTGTACRAAATGACCAGCTCTGTTGTAAAATCATTTATTTTCCAAAACCAAACATTTATCCCAGATCAATACTTGCCTTTTTTCTCCTCTTTTTTTCAGACTGCATAATGTAAGCACTGCATCCAGTAAAGAGACAATTAATTTTAAGATTGTTCAAGAAACAAGCAAAAAGAAAAAATCAATACAAAACTCTGGTTGTATTGAAAAGTGAATTCATCACATTAGGACTCCTCATCATGAAGTGTGTGTATTCTGCACATAGAAATGTGTACACAGACACCTTGCTGACAGCTGGCTCAAAAAAATAATAAAAATCTCTTATGTGCAGAAAGTCCAGTAAAAATGACAGTCACTGGTCTGAAAAAGGAGTTGTTATAACTATATAACTGTAGTTATAATATAACTATATCATATAAAAGGGGTTATTATAAAATGCAAAATAAAGGCTCCCAAATTCTGCTAGACAAACCTGAAGACTGAAATACATTCCTTAGGAGCAAAAAATAAAGAGACCTTCAAATTACCCAAGGAATCTGGGATGTGACTGTGGATTGCTGTCAGACAGGGTGCAGAATGCTGGGGATGCTGCTGTGGATCTCCTTAACACAGTACAGAACTGGGGAGCTGCTGTGGATCTCCTGTAACACAGGGTACAGAATGCTGGGGATGCTGCCTGTGGATCTCCTGTAACACAGGGTACAGAATGGCTGGGATGCTGACTGTGGATCTCCTGTAACACAGGGTACAGAATGCTGGGATGCTGACTGTGGATTCCTGTAACACAGGGTGCAGTCAGTAAATCTCCCTGTGATGCTGTCCCAGCTTTGGGCCCTTCCACAGTGCTGAGTTCCAGGAGCTGCCCCCTGTGCTGCACTGACCTTGCAGAGGAAGCTGATGTTGAAGCCCAGGGACTGAGCGTTCCTGGAGCCAGAGTTCATGTAGTTGCCCAGGAACAGCACCAGCTCCAGGAGCTTGCTGAAGCTCTCGCTCTTCTTGAGCTCCTCGCAGGCCAGGGTGACAGCCATGATGTCGGGTTTGATGTTGTTGACGTGCTCCTCGAACRTGAGGCGGAACAGGATCCCGTTGAGCCGCGCGCGCAGCATCTTCACCGAGCTCATCTGCAAGCACCAGACTCTGACTGAGCAGGGAGGCTCAAACCATCAACAGCTCAAAAAGTTCAAATTCTCATTGTTAGAGTACAGCACTGTCACAGRCATSTTTTMTGAAAAATCCTTCCCTTAGGATTTTTYCTCCTGAGAAGCTGAGAGGCCTCAGGAACAAAATGYAARCAATGGTTATCTGCTGCTGTGGAATGMAACAGGTGCATCTGTGATTGGSCTCATGTGGTTGTTTCTAATTAATGGCCAATCACAGTCAGCTGGCTCAGACTGTCTGAGMCACAAGCCTTTKTYATCATTCCTTCTTTTTCTATTCTTAGCYAGCCTTCTGATGAAATCCTTTCTTCTATTCTTTTMGTAYAGTTTTAATAWAATATATATCATAAAATAATAAATCAGCCTTCTGAAACAYRGAGTCAGATCCTCATCTCTTCCCTCATCCTSAGASCCCTGTGACACKGTCACACAGCACCAGCCAGCAGCTTCTCTGTGTGTTTGCACTGCCTGCCTTGTATTTCCAGGYACCCCAGGATCCCAGCACCTCCCTCCATGTTTCAGATGCTTGGCAAAAGAGAGCACAGCACTCATTCCTTCCTGCTTTGATAAAAAGATGGGAGGTTATAAATCCTGACAAGGAAGTTACAATCCACATGACAGAGRTACTGAAAATAATCTACAATGCTGATTCATTAATTTAAATCCCCAAGACCAAATTCACCAGCCTAGGTCACAAAATATCTTTCATATTTTGCACGAGTGATCAGAGTTATTTCCTCCCACTTAGCACACCATAATTCACAAGAGGAATTTAAATTAGGAAAAAAAAGATGTACTGAGCATTGTTAAACCACTTGAAATTTTTAATTTAATTGCAAGAATGGTTATGTTCCAAATCATGTTCCAAATCTAGCTCATCTTACTTAGCAGGACACAGAAAGATTCCTTCCCCAATGTATTCACCATCAGGGGTGTTCCTGAAGCACTTGGCAAGAAAAGATTTGCTGTGTGACAAATCACAGATCTTGACTGGCAAAACAGGAAGATTTGGATGTGCTCCTGTCTCTGTTGGCCAAAATTTGGCCATGGTCCTTTGAAGAACCATGATTTTTCTACTGGTGTTATCTCCCAGCAGCTAGCAGAAACAGCAGCAATAACTTTCAGAGGAAGGACTTGAGTGGCCTGAATAATAATGAATTCATTCTAAAATGAACACAAACATGAAGGCTCCAGATGGTCTCAAACAATTCCTATGATCAGGCTGGAAYAAGGAAAAGGAAAGGATCAGAAAAGAAGCATCTCAGCAGAACTAGTGATCTTTTTTTATAAATCTCCATTGTCACAAATTTCTCTCTGAGCCTCTATAAGCCAAAATCATTGAAAGTCTTGAAACATTATTCTTCTAATCATCCTGTATTTCAGAAATATCATACTGAAAACATCTGCCTTGAAAGGATCTACTTACACTAATCTGCAGTAGATGGAAATTAAAATTAATCACATAATTTGCTTTAACTTTTGTAGAACAATCTCCAATTGCTGTTTTTACTCAAAATGGCACAGAAAAAAATTGTTCAAAGCTTTAGATCCCAAAACCAGAGTGCAACAAAGTACAAGCCCACAGGAGAGTGTGACATAAACATTAGTGAAGAATAATCCYTAACTTGAGAGAAGTGTCCTTTCTTTTTAATCCTGTGTAGTGCCATGGAACACTGATCATTTATTAGCTTCTGACCACCAACCCAGCAGGAAGTTTTAATTCCATTCCCTGACCTACATAATATTTTAAAACCATCTTGGTAATTTCCTAAGAGCTGTTTTCCTGTGGGTTGTTTCCTTAAAGCCCAGAACATTTTWATACACAAAATGCCCTTTAGGTATCAGCAGAAGATGGTCACAAATGCCATTTTAGTTCCTCCTGCCCCACCCTGCCCTGGTTTCCCCTTTTTTGGGCCTGTTTCTAAATCCATATGTTCAGTGGCAGAGAAAGGAGTGATCACACACTGAACTTGGAGGAAACTTCTAGAATTAGGCAAGGAGCAAAGCCTACATTCACTTGGAAAGCTCAAATTCTTTATGGCTCAAATTMAAATTAGTGTCAAAGGCATAAAAATATATATATATTTATATATATATAGAAGAAATGAAACATTCCAACAGGTGCATGGAACAGCAGCACTGGCTTCCCCTGCAAACAGTTAAAATGGATATTTCTTCTCCAGCTGMCTGTCAGTGATGGGCTGCATGTCATTATTTCCCCTTCTGGGCTCTCATAAAGGTCTTGTCTGAACTCTCTACCTAATCAAGTTCTTTATTCAGTTCTTTATGCTTTATTATCATCATTCAATTCTCAAGCCCTGTATTAAAACGAGGATCAAAGGCTACTGGAGAAAGGCAAAAAGCACAATTAAATTTGCCTCACTTCCTAAGAAAAAGCTGACATTCCTCTAATAAAAATTTGTCAACKTACTAAGACAACTTAGCCTCTTACCTATGTTATGTTAAAGTTGCCTTTTTTTCCCTGGAAACATTCTAGGAAGATTAATTCTGCAGCAGCTCACAAAATTACAATGAGGCCAAACAAGCAGCCAATAAATTCAATTTAAAAGACTGAATGACTCTAAACCAASGGAGGTGCAATAAACTTGTACAATTCTCAATTCACTTTGTCTGCCTCCCAGCCAGGACTGCTCATGGCAGCTGAACTGGTTACACAGGAAAAAAAGGGTCACACAATATGCAAGTTTATACAACTCCTCAGTCAAATTCATGCTTTTGTAACACTAAAAATGTTCAACTGGCACTGAAGTGGAAATGCAGCTCCTCACTGAAGCTGCAGCTGTTCCCATATCATAACAAATGAACTCCTGAACATGAGGTTTAGGTGTAGAACTCAGGTAACATCCTGCCCAGCTGAGTCCATGTTACACAGCTGATCCAGTTAATTTTTCTATTTTTTTCTATTTTTAAAAATTTTTCCCCATTTTTCTATTTTGTTCCATTTTAAAAAAAATTAAAAATTTTCTATTTTTTAATTTTTTTTCAATTTTTCCTTCTCTACTTCACCATCAATGCAAACTTTCCTTTAGAGGAAGTTGTGGTGCCTTTTTTGATCCCAGGATATAACTTCAAAAAGTTCCAAAAATTAATTAGAATATATAATTGGTTTTAACATTCATCTAAATGAAAATGCAGCTCTAATTTTCATTTACATATCAGCTGAATATTAAGTTAATCGGTTCCTTCAAATAAGTTAATCTTTTACTAAGTATGGTTTTTCTACACAAATTTTAAGCAACTTATTCCAACCTTTATTAAATTTGATGGGCAAAGTGATTATCCAATTAACATATCTTAATAATTAACACACCTAAATCTACATAAAAATAAGGGGACACACTTTAAATATTATTTAAGGTACTCTGTCTTCTATTCCTAAAGCCAAGGTTAGGATTATTATTAATGAAAAACTCCAGAATTAACTTGACACATTGGAAAAAAGAACTTCAGTCAAGACTTTAGGTTCAGCTGCATTTCTTGCCCTTTAAAGGAAATGATATCATGATCAGAAACAAACTCTGCATTTTAGCACCAGTGATGAGTTCGAGGCCTCTAGAAATCAGACAGAAGCAGGACCCATAAGGCAAAGCACTGGTTTTTATTAAAGCAGATGGTAAAGCTGAATAAGCAAACAAGCTTCAGGAAACTTGGTTCCTTCATAAGGCAAACAGCACCATTTGGAGATGTTTGATTAAGCAGTTTTTGCTAATTAATGTTGCATTAAATACTYGGAAACTCTCTCAACTTGCTCTAGTCAGTGTTTCCTCAGAAATCAGTGGAACAGTGACTGTGGCCACACTGGGAYTGCTGGGAAATAATGGGATTTTTCTGCTTTTTCAATAGAGGAAAAGGCCAGGCCAGCTCCAGCCCAGCAGGAATCCTGACCTGGAGGAGCCCCAGACATGGGGTCAGCATCCTCACCCAGAAACACCAGCTGAGAYRGGGCAGGAGATGTCAGCAYCCATCCTCACCCAGAAACACCAGCTGRGAYRGGGCAGGAGRTGTCAGCATCCATCCTCACCCAGAAACACCAGCTGGGACAGGGCAGGAGGTGTCAGCATCCATCCTCACCCAGAAACACCAGCTGAGATGGGGCAGGAGATGTCAGCATCCATCCTCACCCAGAAACACCAGCTGAGATGGGGCAGGAGCAGTGTCAGCACCCATCTCACCCAGAAACACAGCTGAGATGGGGCAGAGATGTCAGCATCCATCCTCACCCAAAAAACCAGCTGAGATGGGGCAGGAGATGTCAGCACCCATCCTCACCCTAGAAACATCAGCTGAGATGGGGCAGGAGATGTCAGCTCCATCCTCACCCAGAAATACCAGCTGAGATGGGCAGGAGATGTCAGCATCCATCCTCACCCAGAAATTCCAGCTGGGAGGGCAGGAGATGTCAGCATCCATCCTCACCCAGAACACCAGCTGAGACAGGGCAGGAGATGTCAGCTTCCATCCTCACCCAGAAACACCAGCTGGGACAGGCAGGAGATGTCAGCACCATCCTCACCCAGAAACACCACCTGAGATGGGGCAGGAGATGTCAGCTTCCATCCTCACCCAGAAATTCCAGCTGGGACAGGGCAGGAGATGTCAGCATCCATCCTCACCCAGAAACACCAGCTGGGAAGGGCAGGAGATGTCAGCACCCATCCTCACCCAGAAACACCAGCTGAGATGGGGCAGGAGATGTTGGTAAAGGGGATTTGTGTCAGCAGGAGGGAGCAGGGCAGGAGATGATCCAAGTTAAAAGATCAGGGTGAAACACTGAGCAATTTACAGCAGTAAAACAGAGGAATGCCTACACAGCCCTTTCAGTCAAGGTCATTATGCAYAATTTTSCCAATTTCTTGGCTGATTTTAAGCRGGAAACTGAACAGAATTCCCAAACATCAGAGGCTTCCTTTGTCCTAACACCTCCAGCTTGCCTGCTCCCATTGAGCATTTCCCTCCAACACACTCCAGATATGAGGGCACAAAACCTGCACAAAACCTGCACAAAACTCAAGGAATTTCTCACTTTGACAATATCTAGGTAGGGGGGAATATACCCATAAATAGGTGTATATATAAAGCAATATATAATATATGCATATATCACAATACACATATTCATAGATATGTCTTGGTCTGTCTAAAGAACAATAATACATATGTTTATATTTTAAATATAAATGCATGCTATTATTGCTTCTAAGAAAGCAGCAAATATGTATTTATAGAGATTTTAAATTGYTCCTGATCAATAAATGGCAATGTTTTACTTCTTGTAGTAAGGTTAATTAATGTATCCCACTTCTACCAAAATTYCTCATCTTTGTTTGGAAATAAAAGATTTTTGGAACTTTATGCCGTTTATTAAAAGAAAAGGAAATCAATAGGCTAAAGTTTTTCAAAAGAAGCCATTGATATCTTTCATTTCCTAAATCCTCTCCAAAAATCTCATTAGGACAAATCATATTCTGTTACTTCCCCAACTGAAAAATAATTTWAAAAAAAAAGCACTCAAAAGCCACTTCTGCAGMCAAATTATGCTCAAATCAGAGCTTTTTAGTAAAAAAGTCTTCTAAGAGGCCTCTATTTCTGTTTTAATGCATTTTAATGTACATAATGCCTTAAAAATCCAGCAAGAGCAAGCGTAGCTCCTGTGGAGCTGGGGATAAATCCTGAGCACGTTCCAGAGGCTCCCATCATCATTTTAATCTCCTAGGCTGAGAGGGGAAGGGCAAACAGGAGCTCATTTGCCTAAAGACTCCTGAGCTCTTTGCAAGCCCAGGAGCAGAAGGTGATTCCCAAGGGTGGCACAGAACTCAGGTCCCACCCTCAACCCCCCAGGCATGGATTACAGAATTCCTGAAAATGCTGGAATTCCCTTCCAGAGGGGCCCCAGCCATTCTGGCAGCCCTGCTCCTGAACAGATCCAGGGACTGAGAGGAGCAGAGCACAAGCTACAATTTCAGTTCTAGTATAAATTCACATCCCTCCTTGAGCCATCCTGCAAGGCTGTGTGGTRTAAATACAGATGTTTGATATGTGTATGCATACCTACATAGAAAATATGGATATACATGCATAGAAAATATGGATATGCACATAAAAACTCTTTCAGCTGCTTACAGGTTTTGATACAAAACAAATTTATCAGAGTTCTCAGTGCCAAGGGGTAACTGGGTCTCCTGTGGGCTCCTGGAAATTTATCTGCTTGAAGGCAGAGGGYTCTCCAGAACTGTTCAATAAACATTCAAGGCAAGACAGGCAGACAAAAAACTTGGTCTGGCACTAGAGTGTCTGTTGTTTTTAATGCTACACTGTAAATCCTTCCAGAAAAACMCCCAGAATCAGAGATGTTCACATTGGAAATGACCCTAAGGATGATCTATTTCCAATCTGGCTGGTCACAGCCCTGCCCAGGCTGGCCTAATACATATTAAAGATATTTTTTGATTACTACTCATCAGGAAATAACTTTTCCTACTGCAGGTCTTGCAAAAACACTAAAAGAAGATTTTTTATCCTTAAATTTGCTTCTTTTTATGAGCCAAAACGGAACTCTGCAGTTCACCCTTGCACTGATACATACCACAACTCCAAATTGCTCAGGCTCGGCRAGATCGTTGTATTCATCCTTTAATTCAGCTAAGGCATTGAGTTCCTTCTGCTCAGGAAGATTCTTCACCAGGTTCTAAAACAAACAAGGCATTATATCAAATTTGTTACATTAAACTACCTAAGATATTAAAAATAACRCGCTTAAAATACCACAACATGGAAATGCACGAGGAAATTGYGGGACGTTTATTTTATTTACGCAGCTCTAACTTTATATAAACATCAAATCAAAGCAGCAATTATTTAATACAGACATCAACTGCTCTGCTGCAGTCTCTGATTTGAAGAATGTATTAAAAGGTTAGAGTATCATTTTTCAGGGCCTGACAGCATCAATGAGTTTTGTCTCTCTACAATCTCCCTTTGCCCTAATGGCTGCATCTTGCTCATTAAATATCAATCAAGAAATAACTGGTCTGTGTAAAACATGACAGAAGTAGCAAAAAAAAAAAATTAAAATCATTAGATATTCAAAGTATCTGTGCACAAAGTACACTTAAAAATACCTTATAAAATAGGTCAACAACCCAAAATTGTACAGATCTTATAGATGGCAAATAYACAGGAACTCAGGAAAAAGTTCAATTTTTTTGCAGTCTTATTCATGTTCCCAATAGAACATTGTGAGTTATTGTATGATCTTAAGGTGTCAAAATACAGATGTGGTAAGTATTTAAAATACTTATGATTGAATAATAGTTTATTTTAAGAAATATTCAGTKAAAGTGTAGATTTTCATTTAATAYATMATWTTTTTAAAMWA
>NDFG01000471.1:901872-917002 GCA_002167245.1 Sporophila hypoxantha
TWAAAWWWTWSMWTTTTTAAAGTGTAAATTGCATTTAATATATAATATTTTCATATATATACAAGTTGAAATCCAAACTATAATGAATTTGTAGGGAGGAGATCAATAACTGCTCTGCACTTCAGCTATGCAAGGTGGGGTTGTTCCTTCCCCTCGATTTTTGATTTTACTAAACCTGAAGGTTTCCTAATCMTCTGATCTGACATGTCTGACCAATAAACCAAGTCCTCAATAAAATTAGGGCTCTGCACCTATTTTCAAATACTGAGGCAACTCAGTTTAGACCAGAGTTCCCAGAATAACCATTTTCCAGGTCCAAGAAAGGAAGAAGAAATCAATTTAGAAAACCTTGGGGGAACGGGGCGAAGGTGCAAACAGGAGACAGGGAAGGATGAAAGGATAAATCCAGGCCCAGTGAGGGAGCAGGAATCTGTGGATGATGTTAAATAAACCACAGCAGCAYTGCTGGGGTGCTAAATCTTTGTGACTTTGAGGGTTTCATGGTTCCCTGCTGCTCTGTCACTCCTCAGAGACCACAAAGGGCCATGTGCACTCCTGCTCTCCTCCTGGAGGGAGGGAATCAGAGAGGGAYGAACAGAAATTGAATTCCATCCTTTCTGCTCTCCAGCTGAGAGATTTGGGGCTCAAAATGAGACTTAACCAGCCTGAGAGCAGATTTACAGATGGGTTTGGAGCTGCAGCAGGATCCTGAAACRTTCAGGGAGTTTCATCTCTCACCAGAGACAGGCAGAGCTGTTCCCACAAGAAACCTCCTGAAACTTCATTGTGCACCAGCCTGAATCATCTTCAGCTTCTCTTCCAAGCTGAAACACTAGAATTCTCAAAGATTTCCCCTGGGGAGGGGAAATCCCAAGGAATTCTTTTGTTAACAGGGTCTCTGAAAGGCAGTTTAGTGCTACATGGGACCATACTCAGAAGCAGAAGTGAAATCAATGGGACAGGAAACACAASTGATACCCTGCAGCTGATGCCCTGCCTTACTCTTGAGTTCTCACTCCTTCCTGCCATTTTCATGTGGAAAATGAGCTATAACCARAAGCAGAGGTATTTTCACATACCTGAATCAAGGATTCACTCAGCTTCTCCTCATCCACCTCTAAAATGATATTTTTTATTTCTTCATAAGGCAAACGGAAGGAACCCAAAAATATTGCTGAAATACAGTAACACATCATCAGAATCAAAAAGGTCAAAAGAGATTGATATWCAAAGGCAAACCATTCCTAGCAACTCAAAAAGTCACATCTCCATCTAAATTGTTTCACAGTTAGAACTCTCCCATATAAACAAATGCTAGGTAGGCACACTGCTGCAGTTTGACTTATAATGAATTCCCTTTCTAAGAAATGGAACTATGACAACAATTTTAACTTTTAAATCAGCCTCAGCTGCTCCCTAGCAATGCTCCTTTCCATTAAAGTTTTCTCTTTATRAATGACATCTGCATTCCTACTTAARCAGAACTKCTCAGCCAATAACCAATATCTTTAGCTATTATTATTATTGGTTCCATAACCACGTATGAATAGCTGTACAATTGGGTCAATGATGTTTATGTGATATTCTAGAAAAGATTTCACATCAAAGTGGTAATGAAGAACTGGGCAAAGTAAGAAAAATGCCCTAACTCTACCACTTTTAAGGTAACTGAACTTATACAAGAGACACACATAAGGCAAACCCTTCAAAGATGCARCTCTCAAAGCAATTTGATCTCAGAATGTTAGAAACTCTCAAGAGAGCCCCATTCAGTAAACTACAAAGAATTCTTAACAGATGGATCAGCATAACATTGTGAAAAAATGCTTTATATTCAGCCTAACTACTACAGCTGATTATCCTGCATCCATGCTTTCAAAATTTGAAGTTTTCTATCARTTGTGAACTCTTCTATCATAGTTCATTTTCTGTTCATGGATGTGGCACTAAACAATGCCCACATTTGGGTTTATACACTTATTTGCCATGGGCACAGTTGGACCAGTGACATTTATGGTGTTTCTGATTCAAATAAAAGACACTACTACTGTTAATGATTTATTTCCCTGCATAATTAAAGAGGAAAGAAACAAGCTGGATGGCACAATTGGGCTGGTTTGGTTCCCATCTGTAGCAGRAGTACCTGCACCTCTGCAGCCTCTCTGGTAATTGGTAATGTGGTAATCTATATATATTGTATACCTTGCCTTGAACCTGCATTTCTGCATTGCTCTGACCAAAGGAACAATCTGGAATGGCCCCTAAACCCCACCCCACAAACCCGATCCCATAAACCCCACCCACACCATGCTCTGCCCAAATTTGTGATCATTTAATTGCACTTCCAGTCCTGAGCACTTAATTTTGTCAKTTAATTGAGAGAATTAATGACAAAAACCCCAGGAACTCATTAAATCATTTTTCCATGTTACTTTTTTCATTTTTTCCCAAGTTATACAGTGAATTCAGAATGTGTATTTAAACACCACAGAATTAAAGACTCATGTTCMAATTAGCAGTTTTTAGAGAAAGTAATTGCACATGCAAACAAAACCAGACAATTTAGGAACACTGAGGTGTAGATGCTGCTTAGACATTGACCTAATGTCCTTCACATCACTTACATAAATTTTGTGCAGATTTTCCATCCAAAACTCTTAATTCTTTGATCTTCTTCTTTGACTGAGCTGCTTTCTTTTCTTCTGATTCTTCTACAGGCTTTTTGGCTGGAAAGAAGGTATTTATTAAATTCTATTCATTATTACAACAGTTCCATCTTAGCTAACAGCAAGTCCATTAGCAAGCCATAATAATACATCTTTTACAATCAGTTCAAGGCAAAGTGACTGCACTGCCTCCACCTGCTGTAAAATATCCAAACAAACAAAGCAAATGTCCAAAATTGAAAGGAACAAGAAATAAAAATACGACAATGAACAATTTTTCCAAGCACTAATAAATAATATTTCTGTATTTTAACCCCATGGAATTTCAGTTCAGCTACAATTCATTRCAAGCATTTTTAAGAATACAGGGATTTGGTGTTACCTCAAAGCACATGAGTGCCCTCTATTGAAACATTCATAATATTTGTAAGTTCTTCATCCAAATCCAACAACATATATCATTTGATATTTATCACACTGAACAAAGGTATGTTTTCATTAATTATTTATGTTGTCAGTGGTAAAGAGCAAARCTTAGAAAACAGTGTGTATTTTAGAGTGATTTCTTTTAAATTAGCAAGATTCACTAGTCTTTATATTCAGCACTTTAAATTATATGGAAAGAAATGTGGCATTGGAGTACCTCAAATATAAGCTGATTTTTTGCATAATTTAAAACAGTCAATTTTTGCAGAATTTTCTTAAGCATTAAGTAAACCCATTAACAAGGATTTATTTCCTTTTAAATATAACATAACATATTTGGCACTGAAGGAATAGAATCTTAATGTGCTTAACATTAATTGAACTTAATGAATATTTTAAGTCATTCAAAAGTAACTGAAAAACTGGAAAGTCAAATTAAGATGAAGTTTCAAGCAGACTGAATACAGTTTTGTTCTCTGAGCACTATTTTTTGTTGCACTGTAATGAGCCATTGTGGGTTTAATTACAGGTATTTCCTAAGGAAAAAATGTWAATTTTTAGTGTGAAGAATAACATAAACCCTCAGTTTCAATCTCTAATAAAAAAAATAGAAGAATGTCGAGACCAGGTATTTGTCTCCTCACACCCATTACCAGCAGGAAAACATCTGGCAAAAAGGAATTCTGCTGGGTTTATAGCCCTGAATAATCAGTTTATCTTGGCCATGTTCATGCCAGCACTAACTGAGCCAGTCCCAGGCAATGCCCTCAGCCCCAGCTGCCTCTAAAGAGCCTAAATCAGAGAAAACTGAACAAAAAAAAGATTCAACAACAAAGCAACCCTTGCTGTCCCCTTGCCTTCCACTGCCCTGGAAGGTCCCATGAGCTTGTACCARCCCAGACAAGCCCAGCATCCCCCAGCTGCAATGAGCTCCCTCCAAAACCCTAAAGTGACACTTCAGTGAGTAATCAGGCCCTTAGCACTAATTGTTCTCAATTAAACAAGGCAATGAGACCAGGTGCTCAACAACACAAACAAAAAACCACCCAAGAGTTAAAAAKGAGCTGTCCCATGGGCAGGCAACAAACTTCATTACAAGTTCTGCTCTMTCACAGCAGAGAGAAAGCCTGGGCTTGTGTGACTCAAGAAGAGGAGTGACCTACTGCAAACCTGATCTGTCCAAGAGTTAAACWCTCCTGAACACCACAAACACCACAAAAAGCTGGGAGCACCAMAGACAAACCTGCATAAAACACACACCCAGCCCCTTGGCTTGCAGACTGCAGAAGTCACAGTTTAAAAGAAAACAACAGTCATAAATGTTGTTGTTACCAAATATCACCTCACAGAAAGGAAACTTTCTTCCCACAGTAGTAAYTCATAGAAGCCAGAAAGAGCAAGTGACAAACACCCCATGAGCAAGGGTTCAAGGGCAAAGCTGTACACCAGCCCAGTGCAGAACAGGTATGAAGTTATTCAGCTGCTCCAGTAGCAAAAAAGGAAAAGTGGTTTGTGGTTTAAACACATAGTATTTGATAAACAGGCACACAGAGGGTGAGCTGAGGCAGAACTCACAGCAGGAACTCTGCCTGTACAGGGCACAGAAGGAGCTTCCCTTATCACCCTCCTCMCCTGTGTGCAGGTGCACTCTGCTGGCTGTAAACTCAGGAACTGCATTTAAACCACAGCACATCACACACTCACAGCAAACCAGGGCTACTCTGACCTACTCAGGCCTGAAGGGCTGCAACACCACTGCTTATAGAGCATCCATTTAACAAACATCCCATGTCTAAGGTTAAAGTATATTTTTTCTACTTGAGAAAGGCCAGAGGAAATGTTCTTTCAAAAAAGTTCTATCTTCCCACGCATGAGACTTCAAAGTTCACTTCATGGATGTCCACAAAACCCAGTGAAACACTAGAACCAGATGCTTTTGTGACTGCACTAAAGCCACAATACAGCATCAACACCAATCTTACCAAGACCAAATTCACAGGCAGAAAGAGACACAATAGAATTTCTAGATGAGACAGCTCCTAGAATCTCTCCACCACCGTTTCAGCCATGCTTGAGATGATGTGGAGCATCAGAGAGCTCTCCAAAGCTCATCCCTCCTCTGCCAGAGGCTCTGCTCACACAGTCCATCTCAGCAGTGATTCAACTGTCACACAACCAYGGATTGTGGAATGTGGAAAAATAATTAACTCAATTAAAAAGAGACTTGATACTTTCCAGAACTCAATGCACCATKGCTGACCAACCTCCCAGCCCTTGACAGGCTCTCCTTTCTCAAGTGCCTGTTCAAAGATAAGACACTTCTTGGTTTGATGCCACAGAACCAAAGGGAGAGATCAAAGAAGGATTTCATAGCAGACAGCACAGGGCAGCAAAGAAAAGCAAGATGAAAAATCAATCTGGAAGCTGAAGCAGCTGTATTACCTCATAGAGACCTTGGAGTTCAGGGCTGTGATTGTTCATTACAGCACTTTGATAATGGTGCTGGCTTACATCCTCATTCCAAACCAGCTTCTTTCCAAACCAACAAGTCTCACAGACAGCACAAGAGCTGGTGCTGCCATAGCCAGGTCTCCATGGCAGAAAGGGTCAGGGTTTGAAACCAAAGGTGCAGCAGAGGGGAATGYTCCTTGCTCTCTGAGCTCTGCTGATGAAGCAACAGAGCCCTGAAAGAACAGGTCTGGAGCACTGAGTGTGTTCTGGGAGCACTGAGCCACTGATGCACAGTTACCTCACACCATTGGAGCTGTACAAGGTTTTGGGAGGGCTTTTCTTTATACTTGACCTCAGACAGACAGAAGAGGGACAGGGACGTTGTCATCTCATTGCAAAAGTTCCATACCTTCTTGGTGATTTCTCATGGCAGCTCCTCACAGCACTGACTCCTTCTTTGTCACAGCACAAAACCAACAAACTCCATCTCCCTTCACAGACACAAAACCAACAAACTCCATCTCCCTTCACAGCACAAACCAACAAACTCCATCTCCCTTCACAGCACAAACCAACAAACTCCATCTCCCTTCACAGCACAACCAACAAACTCCATCCTTCACAGCACAGCCAACAAACTCCAACTCTCTCTCACCCACCTACCCCACTCTTTTGTAGCACTCTTCTTCTTACTGGACACAGCTGTGGTGTTAAGGGCAGGCCTGTTCCTGATCTTTGGTGATTAGCACAGCTGCCACTCCTCAGGTGTGAGATTACCTTCTGCACTATCTTTATTTCCTTACATTCCATCCCTGCACACAGGGAAGGACAGCCACCATGACAAAGCCAGGGCAGAGCCCAGGCCCTTCAGCACACTCAGATTCTTTCTGGAGACCAGCAAACACAAATGTAAACACCAGCACTGCATAACTTACTTTTTCCTAATTTAGAGCTCTATTAAGTTAGCAATAATACCTTTGTTTATCAGTGTTGGAAGGAAAAAGCTGATGCAAGAAGCTGCAAGGCATTGTTTGCTGTTGATCTGACATTTCCCAGTGCATGGGCAGCTCCAGCTGTGCCTCCAGCTGGGAACTCCTCTAATCCCACTGCAAGTGCCCTGCTTGAAACCCTGCAAGCCCAGCCAGGGCATACCAACCCTAAACAGAACCTTAGGTAAGCTTAAAACACATGAAGCAGGGCTAATGATAATCATGGCAAAGAACATMCATCAACAGGTTGAAATACTTTAGAGACTTAATTAGGAAAAAATCCTCCCATCAGTACTTTTGTACTTCTGTAGTAAAAAAAAAAGGAAGCATACATTATTCTTGAAAATTATCATTTTACACCTGTTCATTAATTTAGCTACTGAATAGCATTTGCAGTGGCCATGAATAATTTTTTGAAATATATATGATTTTATTTAATGATATTGAAGCTGTTAAAGCATTTTATTTTGAGCTGAAATGTCCAGTTCATATGAAATTCCCTTCTYTCTTTAAATTATCAATGAATAATTTTAATAAAGAATTAACAGTAAAAACTGTCAGTCATGAATACCATGTAGATGAAAATTAAAAGGAGTACAGTGAATTACAGCATGGAGAAAGCAGATATTCAGGTGAACTTTAGCCAACCTTAACGTGACCCTAAGTCTCCAATTTCTGTCAAGCCTGTTCACAGAGTGAACAAAAACATCCTTATATTGTCATGGGAAATGAATGAGTAATTTCATCTTATTTCCATCTGGCAAGTGGCTTCCCAATTGCATTTACCAGTATTTGGCAGCAGAAGTAAACATACAAAAGAAATTAACAGCTTTGTTATTGCCTCTACCTGAGACAAGAGCTATGGCTGCTAGAGGAGTGTAGGAGAGAAAAATTCAGTGTCCATACAGTTGCAAGGGATGTGAACTACACACACAAGAGAAGACTTGAGCAGCTGAAAGTAATAATTACATTGAATTTATCCCCCTCCCAAAAAAAAAACCAAAAAAAACCAAAAAAACTCCTGATGTGATATGACTTGATAGAAAAATGAAATAAAGAGCTAGGAATGCCACCAAAAGATTAGAAAGTAATTTGTAGCACAAAAGTGCAGCAAATTCTGTTGCAACATAATACAACTTCAGAGTCTGGCTAAATGGATCATCTTGGAATGCTACTGACAGTCTTCCATTTCTGTGCTAGTGCTAGAGGCTCTCAGAAATGGAAATMAAAGTCAAATAAAGGGGGAGAAGGAAGGAAGTTAAACACAAATAAGCCCCAGAATTGCTGCTGTTCTTTTCCCTCAGCAATACACCCACCCTGAGGGTGTCCCTTGGTGTGCCCACAGCATTCCCAGCTGGAATGACCCAGGGACTGGGACAGGGAGCTCAGCTGGGGCACAGCCTGACCTTCCTCCAGCCACCTGCAAGGGCAGAGGAACATCTGGGAGAGCAGAGGAACATCTGGGAGAGCAGAGGAACATCTGGGAGAGCAGAGGAACATCTGGGAGAGGAACCATGCCCAAGCTCTGGCTGCAGGAGCACAATGAACTCTGACAAGTTTGTGTGCGCAAGCCAAACTGCACAAACAACCTGCTGATCATCTCATTGCCCATGGACTCATGGGATGGCTCAGGCTGGAAAAGCCCTCTGAGATCCTCCAGTCCAAGCAGCACCACCACCTTCAGCACCACGAGCTCCAGTATGCACATCCAGGTGCTTTGAAACACCCTAGAAGAATACGCACACGTGCCTGGTGTGGCTTTGAGCACCCCCAGGCGATGCCTGTCCCTGGAGGCTTTCGAAGCACCCCAGGATTGCCACATTCCCAGGTGGCTCTGAGCACCCCAGTGGATGCTCAGTTCCTGTAGTAGGCTTTTGAATGACTTGAACAGGGCTAACCCTACCCTAAACCTTCAGTTGAGTGCATGCCCTGTGTGGCTTTCTGAACACCCCAGTGATGCCACGTGGTGGTCTTTGACATGCCCTAAGGTCGCCATGCCCTGGTTGGCTTTCACACCTAGGTATGCACGTCCAGGTGGCTTTTGAACAGCCCAGGATGCCCACTCCCTGGTGGACTTTTACCAAGCCCCACTGGATCGCCATGTCCTTGGTGGCTTATTGAACACCCCCGAGTGCCAATGTCACTGGTCGCTGCGCTTTGAACCCCTCCAGATGCCATGTCTTGCGTGGCTTTTGAACACAGCCAGGACTGCCATGTCTCTGGTAGGCTTCTGAACACCCCCAGCGATTGCCCATGTGCCTGGTTGGCTTTGCAGACCCCCAGGATGCCATTTCCCTGGGCAGCTTGAGTTGATGCTTGGCAACCCTTCCTGTGAAGACATTTTTCCTGAGATGCAATCCAAACCTGCCCTGGTACAACCCCAAGCCATTTCCTCTGCTCCTGTCCCTTGTCCCCCTGGTGCTGGCAGCAAGGAGGAGGGCACAGGGCAAGGCCAGCAGGGCAAGGCCAGCAGAGCGGTGCCAGGGAGCAGCTCCCTCCCCAGCCCTGCATGCAGTGACACAGAAATGCAGAGGATGCAGAGCAGAGGCTCTGGCAGAGGCCACAGCTCACTCAGCTGGAGGCACACACTCTGCTGGAACCTGCAGAACACAATCCACAAACCACAGGGACTGGGACTGAAGTGCTTTAGTAGCCAAATTCATTTACAGCTTCACTCTTTGGGCTCTAACTTTGACAAGCAGCAAACAGTTTCCCCAAATATCCAGAGAGAAATGCAAGAGCATCAGCAGATGTCAGCCACGCCTCCTGTCACTTCAGGCAGCAGCTGTGGGATCTCATGTTTATTCCCAATGCCACCTGGCATTTTTCAGTTCACCTAAAATCACTCAGTTACCAATTCCTGAAGCAAAATTAATTAAGCAGTCCTGCTGTCACTCTGTCCTTTCTGCAATCAGAAGAGCTCAATACCTGGTACAGCAATAAAAAAAGAATTATTACAAAGCAAGCAATTGATCTAAAAGCAAATCTTACACTGAGCTCTCAAGATAAAAAAATAAAACTAACAGGGAGGAAAAAAACATGGAACCTCTTGCAATCTTGTATGTTTTTTTGCCTAATTAATGTAATCAAGCTGAAGGAAGTGGCATCAACCCAACAAATTATGCTCTGTGGAAGAATAAAAAAGATCATAACTTAGTTTTACAAATTAGTTTTGCAAAAAAAAAGTAACAGGGGATCTGTACTCTCATTAATTGTTTGTATAATTGATTGCTACTTTATTCGACCACCACATTTAATGACTACTATTAATTTCACATGAAATATTCCTTGCTCTGTTGAAATCACCCTAAAATGATTATAAACAGTCTAATTGTCAATCTCTAGCAAGAACTTGGGCAGCAAAGTTGTACAGCTAAAGTGAACTTAATTACCCACTCTGCATTGGGATGGCTTTCAGCTTTCTATCACCAGCATCAAGGAGGTGCCTGGGCCACAAAAAATCCAAAAAAAGACAACAACCCAACAACCAAAAGAACTCCTCTCCCCATGCACACACAGAAAATCCCAAACACAGCCACACCTGGGATGAAAGGATTAACCACCCCTGGTTTGAGAGTGTGCCTACTGGTAGATGACTAGGGAGACAGTGGCAGTGCCTTCACACGGTAGTTGGGCAGTCTGTTTGGGGTTGTTTGGAGGCTCTTGAATGAAGGGTATGTGGCGAACTCTCAGGTGGCGCCTGTCCAACTCATCCGAGGGGAGTTAATGGTCTGATAAAAATGAAAAGTTGAAAGTTGTTATTGCTCGCTGGTTTCAAGTAGAAAAAGCCTCAGAACGCACTGTCAAAAACCTCCATTTTTTGGCCCAGGCAAGTAAGCTTTCTGCTGAAGGGAAAAAAAGGAAACTGAAAGCTGAAGCATTTCTGTAGAATCCTAGTATGGAGCTAATATGTGCCACCCTCACAGTGTCAAGGCTTCTTGCTTAGAAAGAGGTGTGGTTTGCTTCAGTACTGGTGCTTCTGGTGAATGGTTGTGGGAAACCACGGCTCTTTTGTTTCGGGGAAGAAATCCCTCTTGTGACACAGCCTTTCCCTACTTCTCCCTTAAGGAAAACCTTGAACTCTGTGACAGAGTCTGCTTGCTGACTTGTGAGGTTCTTTAATGTCATGGGTTTTGATCGCTTTAGCTGAAGATAAACTTGGGGAAAAAAGTCTGTCCTTGTATATTTTCTCCAAGGCTTAAAGCATCATTTCATTTTGTAAGTCCTTCTGCTAGGAAGCTGATGGAAGAGTTTTGTGCAATAAAATGTCAATAGCCCAAACTGAAACATTGCCATATTGAAGCTTACTCGAATGCCTTTCACTATACCTCTATTTTTTTCTCAACTACACCTGAGGGGAGGAATTTTTTTTGGGAGTTTTTTCATCACTACTGAAACACTTGGCTTAAAGGAAACCAACTGCGACAGATTAGTAAAATAAATCTATCTGGGTAGCTATAGAGGGATGTGGAGGAACCTCCCAGGGGTTCTTTAACACTCACACAAATAAGGCAGTTTTTTGTTATTATAAATACGCAAAGGGACATTTTTTTAGGCATTTTATTCGTATACAAACAATAATATGCCTAGTTTGAGTTTGTATCCAAAGTGTTATCTATCTCATGGCAGTGCCAGGGTGGTGAGGTATAGACCAGATGCTGTTGCCACAAGCTGTCAGCTCAGCTGCAGGCCTGGAGGAACGCGCTTTTGTTGTTGGGTTACACATTGCGATTATATTGATCTTTTTTCTTTTGGTTACCAAAGTGCGAAATTTACTTACTATTCTGTGTTCTTTGGTTAAATAATGCAATTTTATACTTTTCCTTTTGGTTACAATGCATTATACACTTTTCTTTGCTGAAGTCATCTCCATACAGTAGAAACCACTCATACACTTAGAAGGATAATCTGGCAGACTTTGGAAGCAATCTATACCTTAACTATTATCTATAGCCTATCAATAACTGCTATAATTAACGCATATTCATGGTTAGTAAATTCTCCAATCACTAAAAGTTAGTACATTACAGTTAAGCTAGAAGTTTTTCAGTTTTCTTGGCAGTGGAAAAATTCTGAGACCTTTTTTCTACTTGCAACATCAACCAGCCTTGTTTGCCTGTGCTATTCTTTTTACGTGGTAAAAACTTCTTGTTTGGGGTGGGTTTAATCCTTTGCTCTAAGGCCAATAAAACCCTCTAACTCTAACACCCCTTTGCCTCCCTTGGTTATCTCAGCGAGACGGCTCAGCAATTTCTTTTCTTCTATAGTCAAAACCTGCTTCCATCTCTATTGCCTTCTTCAGAGTTGCACATTCAGAGATCTTTCTGCGAGAAGGATATATATTTACTTAGATATCCTGTGAGAAAGTTCTGTCAAACTTTGATACTGCCAAGCAGCCCTGCCCTGGGCTGTGTGCTCAGAGCACCTGGCACAGCCCTGGCAAGCATGCCTGGCACAGCCCTGCGGGCTGGGGGCTGCTGGGCACAGCCTCCCCAGCTCACTGGGTTTTTGTTTGATAACTTGCCCTTCCACAGTGCCTACTTTGCAATATTATTTTTGATGGAGGACTATTTCCCAACATTTTTATCCTTATTTCTATTTGAATCAGCTATCAAAGCTCTGCTTACGCAGTCAACCTCAAATGGGTGCTCGACTTTTAAAACTGCTGGAATTAATGGAATCCATTTTAGGCAGAATCATTTGGCAATTATTTTTATGATATGAATCTTTTACCCCTAGTGAAGTGTTCCTGCTTTGCGCCCTGAGGCTATGAAAGCTCTTTTTGAGTTCTGCAGGTCAATATAAACAATAATCCAGCCATCTTTTTTTTTTTACTCGCTAATTGGGAGAATAAACATAAACATAAAATCAAATTTCTCGTGTAACTAAAATCAGTGAAATTAACAATGTAAATATTTGATTGTAGGTTGCAGAAGTATATAACCAGGGTGGGTACATACATTAAAAAGTCAGGCAATTTGAATTCAATATGTATGTGTTTTGCATACATGTTTATTTAAAACCTTGTTGATAGAGCAATGCTTAAAAAGGAAGAGAATACAAATGTCTGTTTGGACAAGTGTATTTTTACTCAGTGTTACAATATTCAGTCAGGATTGTAAATGTCAGATATACACAGTGATAGAAAGAAATCAATTTTATCACTTCATTTTTATTAACATTTTAGTGTTTTCCCATTACAACCAATATCTAATTAACTTGACTGTATATAAGGATTTTTTCGGTATTATTGGGTATTTTAGCTTCAATAATTTGGAATTCCTTTGGAAAAATGTGATCTCACCTTAAGTATGTTTGTTTGTGAAGGTGAGTTTTTATGGGCATCATCAAGGGAACAGTAGGTGAACTAATAAATTTAAGCAGAATATCTAGTTATTAGATCTTCCCATGGTAATAAAAGAAAATTGATTTGCTAGAATCTTGGTAACAATCATGACAGCAGTTTTAATGCTTTTTTTTCCTGAGTCTTGATACTTTTTTTTTTTTTATTTTTGAAAATTGTACGGAATAAGAAACTCAATGCAGAATTGGGAAATAATTAGCAGCTGTCACTGTTTCAGTTTGGTGGGGATGGTGGCCCTGAATCGTCAGAGGAAAAAATCATTAACCTGGGCCCATGTGGCTGTTAAATTAGAAATGCTATTATGGGCAGCATTTTATTGAATAGCAAGACATTCTCTTCTCCCCGCAAGAGAAAATCCTGTGAGAGCTCTGAAAATGCATGGGATGGCTGTCCTGGCTCAGGCCCTGGGTGCTCTTGCAGAGGCTCAGGGTCGCCCCAGGAGCTGCTCCAGCCCCTCCAGGGCACACGGCCTGGGCAATGGTGGCACAAGGGACAAATGGGGGGTGCAGATCCTGAGGATTCTTATTTCAATATTTCATTGGAAAGACAGTGAGAGGAGTAGGCTCATTGGGAAAAGGCTTCTGCGGTTTTGATCCAGCTCTTACAGCAGCATCTCCCCCACTTGTAAATGGGCCACGGGAGGATATTTTCACGTTTAATCATTGTTTTGCCTGCTGCTGTTGATTTCCTAATGTTTCATCTGTGTTGCTGCTGGCCCTTTGTGTGTCATGAATGTGTTAATAATGTTGCTTTTACTGTCTCACATCCGCAAAAGCAGCATACTTACCACAGCCAAAGCCAGTTGTGGAATCAGGGCTTGGAGTGTGTTTGGGATTGGGATCAAGCTGTGGGTGTTGTTGGGATTGGGATCAAAGGTGTGGGTTGTGTTTGGGATCAGGTGTGGGTGTGTTTGGGACAGGTGTGGGTGTTTTGGGAATCAGGTGGGTGTGTTTGGGATCAGGTGTCGGTGTGTTTGGGATTGGAATCAGGTGTGGTGTGTTGGGATTGGGATCAAGGTGTTTGGTGGTGTTTGGATCCAGGTGTGGTGTGATTTCGGGGTTGGGATCAGGTGGTGGTGTGTTTGAATCAGGTGTGGTGTGTTTGGGATTGGGAAATCAGGTGTGGATGGGTGTTTTGGGATTTAGGATAATCAGGGTGTGGTGTTTGGGATTGGGATCAGGTGGTGGTGGTGTTGGGATTTGGGATCACAGGTGTGGTGTGTTTGGGACAGGGTGGCTGTGTTTTTTGGATCAGGTGTTGGCAAATGGTGTTTGGGATTGGAATCAGGTGTGGCTTGTGGTTTGGGAAATTTGGGAATCAGCTGTGGGTGTGTTGGGAATTGGATCAGGTGTGGTGTGTTTGGAATCAGGTTGTGGCGTGTGTTGGGATTGGGGATTCAGCGTGTTGGGTGTGTTTGGGATTGTGTAATCAGCTTGTGGGTGTGTTGGGACTGTGGATCAAAAGGTGTGGCTTAGTGGTTTGGGATCAGGTGGTGCCTGTGTTTGGGATCAGGTGTGGCTGTGTTTTTGGGATTGGATCAGGTGTGGTGTGTTTGAATCAACGGTGTGGTGGTTTGGGATTGAATCAGGGTGGGTGTGTTGGGATGCATTGGGATCAGCTGTGGGTGTGTTGGGACTCGGGATCCAGGTGTGGCCTTTGTTTGGGATCAGTGTGGGTGTGTTTGGGACATGGGGATCAGGTGTGGTCTTGTGTTTGGGATCAGGTGTGGTCGTGTTTGGAATCAGGTGTGGGTGTGTTGGATTCGGGAATCAGGGTGTGGTTGTGTTGGGATTGGGTCGAGGTGTGGTGTGTTTGGAATCAGGGTGGGTGTGTTTGGGATTCTGGGAAATCAGGTGGTGTTGTGGTTTGGATTAGCGGATGCAGGTGTGCTGCCTGTTTGGAGATGGAATCAGGTTGTGGCTGTGTTTGGGATGGTAGATCAGGTGTAGGTTTGTGTTTGGGACAGGTGTGGTGTGTTGGAATTCGGGATCAGGTTGTGGTGGCGTGTCAGTTTTGGGAATTCAGAGTGTGGTGTGTTTTGTGGATGGGATAGATAGTGGGTGTGTTTGGGATTGGGAATCAGCTTGTGGGTGTGTTGGGATTGTGGAATCTAGCTGTGGGTGTGGTTTGGGATTGGGAGTCAGCTGTGGTGTGTTGGGCCCTTACGGGGATCAAAGCTGTGGGTGTTGGGATTGGGATCAAGCTGTGGGTGTGTTGGGAACTGGGATCAGGTG
>NDFG01000473.1:51783-66569 GCA_002167245.1 Sporophila hypoxantha
ATAACCAATGAAACAGGAGAAGTGCAGGGTTGCAAGTCCAGGGGTGGTGTTGAAAATGAGTGTAGCAGGAGAGAAGAAATGCAGTAATTGGAAGTCCAAGGGGCTTTGCAAAAACCATGTGAGCAGGAGAAATGCAGGGCTGGGGAATCCCAAGGTGTTACCAAAACAAGTGTGAGCAGGAAAAATGCCAGGGTTGGAAAGTCCCAAAAGGTTTTGGCAAATTGAGTGTTGAGCAGGGAAAATTCAGGGTTGGAAGTCCCAAGGGCTTTAAGAAAATCGAGTGTGAGCAGGGAAAATTAGGTTACCTGCGATGTCCAAGGCTGTGTAATAACAAGTGTGAGCAGGGGAAATCGCAGGGGTTGAATACAAGGGTTTTGGAAAAAATTTGAGTGTGAGGCAGGAAAAAAATGCGAGTTGGAAGTTCAAGGCTTTGGAAAATCAAAGTGCTGAGCAGGAAAATGCTGGTTTACCTGCTGGAAGTTCCAAAGGCTTTAGAAAAATTCGAGTGTGAGCAGGAAAAATGCTGGGGTTGGGAAGTCCAGGGGTGTTGGAAAATCGGTGAACCAGGGGAAAATGCAAGGGTTGGAACTCCAAGGGCTTGTGGAAAACCGAGTGTGACAGGATAAAAATTGCAGATTAAAAGTCCAAGGGTGTATACAAAATCAAGTGTGACGAGGGGGGATGCTGTGTTTACTGCTGGATTGTCCAAGGGTGCTGGAAAATCCAGTGTAGCAGGGAAGATTGGGCTTGGGAAAATCCAGTATGGACAGGGAAAATTCAGGGTTACCTGCTGGATGCACAAGGGTGTTGGAAAATCAGGTTGTGGAGCAGCGAAAAATGCAAGAATTGGAAGGTCCAAGGGCTTCTTGGAAAATTTGAGAGTGAGCAGGGAAATGCGAGGGTTGGAATTCCAAGGGTGCTGGAAAATCAGAGTGTGAGCAGGGAGAAAATGCAGGGATTGTAAGTCCAAGGAGGTTTGAAAAATTCAAGTGTGAATGCAGGGGAAAATGCTGGTTCTACTGCTTGGATGTCAAGGATGCTGAAAATCCAGTATGAACAGGAAAATTCAGTGGTTGCCTGCTGGGATGTCCAAGGGTGTGGGAAAATCAGGTGTGAGCAGGGAAAATGCAGGGTTGGAATTCCAAGGAGTTGAAAATTCAAGTGTGGCAGGCGGGAAATGCTGGATTACCTGTGGAAGTGCAAGGTGCTTGGAAATCAAGTTGTGCAGCACGGGGAAATGCAGAATTGGGAAGTCACAAGGCTTTGAGAAATTCAAGTGTGAGCGGAAAATGCAGGGTTGGAAGTCCAAGGGCTTTGGGAAATTGAGTGTGAGCAGGGGAAAATTCAGGGTTGAAGTCCAAAGGTGTCTTAAATTGTGTTGTTGAGAGGGAGAATACTGTGCTACCTGCTGGAAGTCCAAGGGTGTTAAAAAACCAAGTGTGAGCAGGAAGAAATGGCTGTGTTACGCTGCTGAAAGTCCAAGGGTGCTGGAAAAAGCCAGTGTGAGCAGGAAGGAATGGCAGAGTTGGAAGTCCAAGGGTGTTTGGGAAAAACTTGGGCAGCCCACAGTGCTCTGGGCACCCTATTCCATCCCCAAACTTATTTTTTAATGTTACATCTCCAAAAAGAAGCTTGAACCGCCCCAAAAAACCCCCAACAAGCAGCAACACCAAGCTAAAGCCAGCAACAATGTCCTTTGGATTTCCTGAATTTTGTGTATTTCCTGTGGTTTTACACACCCCATTGGGCTGGCTCCAATTATTCTTCCCAAGATGGAAAATTGTCCTTGTGCTGGGCACCCCTCAGCGTGGACATCCTCGTGCAGATAAACTCCAGCAATACAAATATTCCCAAATTAAAAGCACGTTTTTAGGCATCCACAAATTCATCCCTCCTCCTAAGGCACATCCTAAAGTTTCTGAATGAGGGAAGAAGAAAAATTACCCTGGCGCAGCTGTCTTCTTCTGCCTCATGTCAACACAAACAAGCCAGGCTGTTGAATTGGGAAAAGAATTAATTTTCAATAAAACTGGTTGATTTCAATTCTTTTCTCGGCTCTTGCAATTCCCCTCCATAATGAATATGCATCCTCTTGCCTTTTTCCAGGAGAAATAGTCCAGCATCTTGGGGTAATTTAAAATTTAGATTTTTCCTGTATACATTTACAGCAGTAATGATTATTCTGAAAATTTTGCATCGCGAGGCAATTAAAAAACATCATGATGAATTGTAAGTGATGATTTTTCTCCCCTATGCTTAAATGAGATTTCACTCTCTAATAATAATCGATTAACAATTAATTCTGTTCCTCCCACGCTTGGATCACACCACCTTTTAGGTTACATAACCTAAATCATTAAAATTCCAATCTGTCTCTCCAAGGATTGAGTGGGTCAAAAAAAATTTGGAGGAACCTCTTCTGCAGAAGGGTTGATTGATAATACCAAAGAAAAGGATGTTTTGTGGGTGAAAAAATGGGGCAAGCTCAGCAGTTGATGGTTTGATCCTGGTTCGGGTTGAGGGTGTGTTTTCAGCAAAGTAAACTTTGTTTCTTATCAGTTTTATCAGCTGGGATCCTCTTTGGAGGATGATGCAGGGGTCAAGTCCAAGGCGGTTTCCCAGCAGGCAGAGCCATGGGGTGACCTCAGTTCACCATTTGGGATTATTTGTTAATTAGAAATAGCAGTTAAACCCTTACCTGTAATTTTTTATTCTTTTTCCTTCAAACTGCATCTATGGATGAGATTTCATTTCTTGACTAATTTCAAGTGAACTGGTTAGTGTCCATCATTTCCTTGCTTTAGGGTGGTTGATTTCCCCCCAGAAGCTGCCTAAATCTTCTTATTTAGGATTTAAACTGAAACAAAGAGCATGAGACATGGAAAAGCTCTCACCTTTTCTGGGCCAATAATGGATATCCATTTGTATATATATATAATACTATATATATCCAGCGCATAATGGAATTAAATATAGTAGATACACCAATATATGCCAGATATGAATATCCAGAATGGTTGGAATAAAGATATAGAATATTACCTTTACCCCCTGTTCAGAACTGGGACCCAGAAAGGATTCTACTATAACAATTATAGATTAAGGATAGAGAATAAAAGGATATAAACACCCCCCATTAGAGGAGCTGGATTCAAATGGAATTCCCTATGTACAGAATAGAATAAAGATATAAAATTGAGGTTAGAAACACCCCATTCAGAGGAATTGGCCCAAATGGATTTCCTTAAATACAGGAAATAGAAACATAAGGATAGTAAAATATAGAGATATTTGAATAAGGATAGAGAAACACCCCTGTCAAAGGAATTGGGACCAAAATAGATTCCTCAAATACAGGGAATATAAATAAGGATATAGGAATAGAGACTGTTAGAATAAAGATATATAATGAGAATAAGGATATAATATAGAATAGGATGTAGAATAAGGATATATAAAAACCCTTTCAGAGGAAATTAGGACTAAACAGATTTCTAAATACAGAATATGGAATAAGATGATAGAATAGGGATATAGAATAAGGGATATAGATAGGGATATAAAATAAAGATATATAGACAGTTCCCTTATTCAATGAATTGGGAACAAAATAATTCCCTAAATATAGAGAATATAGAATTAAGGATATAGAATATAGAATGAGGATTATAAAATATAGAAAATAGGGATTGTGGAATAAGGATATAGGAACACCGCTTTTCAAAGGGAATTAGGGAGCAGATTCCCTAAATTACAGAATTAATGGAATAAGGAAATACAAAAAAAAACCAAAAATTTTTTTCCCCTTTCAAAGGAAATAGAGACCAAACAGATTTCCCGAATACAGGGAGATGTAGAACAGGGATATAGAACAAGGATTATAAGAAACACCTCTTCCAGAGAAATTGGGACCACAACAGATTCCTAAATAGAGATATGGAATAAGGATATAGAATAAGGTTATAGAAAAACACCTCTTTCACAGGAAATTGGGATCAAAGATTCCCTAAATAAGAGAATTGGAATAGGATATAGAATAAGATATAAAAATTTAGAATAGGATATAGAATAAGGATATAGAAAACACCTCTTCCAGAGAAATTGGGATCAAAGATTTCCCTAAATAGAGAATATGGAATAAGGATTATAGAATAGGGATTAGAGAATAAGGATAGAAAATATAGAATAGGGGTGGGATAAACGATGTAGAAAAACCCTCTTCGAGAAACGGGACCAAACAGATATCCCTAAAAGGAGAATATTGGAATTAGGTTATAGAAATAAGGATATAAAATATATAAATAGGGGTGTGGAATAAAAAGGATATAGAAACACCTCTGTCAGAGAAACTGGACAAACAGATTCCCTAAATGTTTACAGGATATGGGAATAAGGACTTAGAAAACCCCACCTTCAAAGGTGATCAGCACCAAGCAGATTCCCTTTATCTGAAATACAGCCCCAAGGCTACACAGAACCCAGACAAATCTGGGGGGACCAACCAAGTTCCATTCTGCTGTTCACTGCCACACAGACCTGGTGGGCAGAACTCTTCTCCTATTCTCCCTCTTTTATCCTTTATTTTTCCCCTTTTAGACACATTTTTTTTTTAACTGCCATCTCCCTCCTCAGCACCCTGGGTGTCCCCTGCACCCCCAGTTATCCCCGCTCCTGCTGGAAATGCAGGATTCTCCTGAGCCCAGCCCCTGCTGTTGCAGACATGACAGACAGACAGACCAGACAGGCTGCCATTTCCCTTGGAGAACAGCCTTGCTCAGGCAATTAGTAGCTATTTCCGCTCTTGCCGCAGTCAGGGAAAATGAGGAGAGCAGCACTGGAGATATGTTTTGTTGAATTTTGACAGGATTTTTTTTTTCCCCTTCGGGTTTTTTTTTCAGAGCGAGGAATGCTCAGGCCTGGCTGGCGGGGTTGGAAGCCACGGGGGTCAAGGTTGTCCAATTTGGGGCGTGTGTTGGATTTTGGGGTTGTTCAGAGCCAGGTTAAGGTCTGGGATTTTGAAAGCAAAAAAAATGGGATCAAATAATCCAAAGTATTCCAAGCCCAAATAGTAAACATGACCTCATTAAAGCGTCTCTGCTTTCCCTTGCTGACGTCACTCACTGGCTTGTTTGACGTTTTAAAACTGATTTTTTTTGTGATTTGTGTTTCATGTGTTTGTTTTGACATTGGATCTGAAATATTTAATTAAAATTTAATCGTTTTGTTAATTCTGTTCAGAATCCAGAGCAGGCACCTTTTGGGTGCTCACGATGTTGGAATTTCCCATCCAATCCCACTTGCACTGAGAAGGATTTCAGCTCCCACACTTTAATACTGGCCCCTTTTAGCATTCATTTTAAATAGACTTTCTTCAATTAATCTCATGAGATTGTAAAGCAAGTCAAGGGTTGCTTTATTTTATGGAATTGTGGCTAATTCCTAGATTGTTTTTTAAAAATCTCCTTCTTATTAGTGGGAATATCCGAAATTCCTACTGAAAGTTAGTGCTTGAAACCCTGCAAATGTTTGCAGTGGAGATGGAAAAATAGAAGTGTGTAAAAACACCACCATTTTAGCTGGTGTTTTTGAGAAATTTGTTGGGTTTTGAGTTAGAGATGAAGATAATTCTTGGGGGGGGGGCCCAAAAATTATTTTCAAATTAGCTTATTTCAAAACAGGCCCAGATTTCTCTGAATGGAAGGTTTTCCTCTTATCTTCTTAAAAAAATCCATTTGATCAGAATTTGCCATTTCATCAAATATTGACTTTTTAAAAGGCAAATATGCATTCACTAGGGAGGATTAAAAGGTTCTGCAATTGACATTGATTTTTCTTTAATATATGAAAAAATAAGAGTAAAGCTATAGTCAAAACTATGTAGAAGTAAAAGCAAAAAAAAAGTATTTTTTAATGAGGGATTAATAAAACATTTATTGGGGAAGGTTGTTGAATGGAGTTTTTACAGGATTTAAAGATTTTTCCTGGTGTTATTCCCCACAAAAAATGTTGTTTACCATTATCCGGATTTTTTCCACCACGGTTCCCTGGAATCTTGTGATTATGGCTCGAAATATGAGCTTCATTGTTGATGTTTGGGGGAAGCAGAGTCCCAAACCAGAGGCCAAAAGCCTGCCATCACCTCGGAAGGGCCTCTGCCCCTAAGAAGTTGGCTATTTCCAACAGGTCCGTACAGGCAAACTTTTCCCAAGAAGGGAGCATGGAGCAGCTGGATCTGCACCCCAGGGCAGGCCAGATCTTTCCTGTCTGTGCCCCTGGAGCCCCACTGGGGTGTTCCAGGGTTAGAAATGTGTGCTTGGACTTCCAGGACTGGGATCCCAGGCTGCATTTTCATGCTGCAGATCCGTGGTGGGTTTCCTGGGCAATCCCAAAAATCTGTTTTGTTTGTCACGCCGTGTTTGGCTTCCCACAGGTGGAACTGTGAGTGGTTTGGGCCTGGAAAAGACCTTAAAGATCCTCAGTTCTGTGTTGGGTTGGCAAAGGAAGCTGAGTGTGCTCCTGGTGCAAGCTCAAAGAGCCAGCAGGCCGTGGGATTGGCCAGGTCTGTTGAGCAAAAATGAGGAGAAAAGATGAAATTTATTTTTCTTTGTGATCATCCAGAAGAAAGCTGGCCAAAAACAAATCTGACCTGCGCTGCTAAGCTTGTTCCCTCAGTACCAGTGCCTTCCAAGCCTTTCCCCAGATCCCTGATTCCACAGGAATTCACAGATGAGCTTTCAAAAATTCATTGAGTCCAACCCAGCCCCAACAGCTCAATCAACCCTGGCACCCAGTGCCACCATCCCAGGCTTTTTGTTAAACACACCCAGGAGGGGGACTCCACCACCTCCCCAGGCAGAACCTTCCAGAACTTTTATCCCCGTTCTGTAAAAAACTTTTCCTGCTTATTCCAACGTATTTCCCTCTGTATTGCAGCCTGAGGCTAGTGTGTGCGTCATGTTGTTGTCAGTGTCTGCTGGAGAAAGAGCCCAGCCCCAGCTGAGCACTAGGACCTTTCAGGAGCCTGAAGAGAGTCGATGGAGGGCAGCCCTGGTCTCCTTTTCTCCAGGCTGAGCACCCCCAGCTCCCTCAGGGGTTCCTCTCAGGGTTTGTGTTCCCAGGCCCCTCATCCAGCCCGCTTGCCCCTCTGGATGTGCTCAGTGTCCCAAGGTCCTTCCCAAAGCTGAGGGCCCAGACTGGGCACCAGACTCAGGTGTGCCCTCACCACTTGAGCTTCAGTGGTGGCCAAGGCAACACCAAATATTGCTCCTGACACGTTGGAGAGCAGCTCAGGTGCCCCTCATTCCATCCATCTCAGCCCTGGGAACAGCCCCCATCACCAGGGTGTCTTGCAGGCCATACAGAGGCTGATCTCCTGAGTCTCGCTGAGTCTCCTTTCTCTAGGCTAGCACCCCCAGCTTCCCTCAGGGGTTCCTCTCAGGGTTTTGTGTTCCCAGCCCCTCTCCAGCCTCATTGTCCCCTCTGGAACACCCATTCAGGATTTCAAACATCCTTCCCAAAACTGAGGGCCCAGAACTGGAACAGCCACATCCAGGTGTTCCCTCACCACTGAGCTTCAGTGTGGCCAAGGGCAAACACAAATATTGTCCTGACCACGTGGAGAGCAGCTCAGGTGACCCCTCATCCATCCATTCTTCCAGCCCCTGTGGACAGCCCCCATCACCCAGGGTTGTGCTGCAGCTCAAGGAGGCCCCGGGGATTTGGCTGGGCCTTGCAGGAGGAGCCGTCCAGCAGTGGTTTGGTTTGGGTTTCCGTAGCAGAGCACAAATTACGTTTGCTCATGAGGCAGAGCAGGGACACAGTGCCCAGAAATAGAGGAAATTGAGAGGCTTCCTGACAATCCTGCAGGATGTTGCGTATGTTATTCATGATGATTCATCCACTATGAGGTTGAACAAATCGCTAACTCAAGACACTCTCACTTTCACGCCCTCTGACACACATTTCCACAGAGGACAAAAATATCCTCTGCATGAGTAAACTTCAGGGCTGGGTTTTAACTAGTTAAATGTCACTTTTAGTGAGTGTTCAGATGTTGAGTTTGAGCTTTGCTGCCAGTCCTTGCAGCGTGGGGAGGGTTTCTGTAAGTGCTGTGACGTGTTGGCTTAGAAAATCCTTTTTGGATGCTGATCACGAGTGATGGCTGTGGAGAGGGACTCCAAATAAAAGCCCATGGTGGAAACACTGAAAATTCAATTACAGAAGTGAATTAAATTGCGCCCAGATTTGTGATACAACCTGAGCTGAGGCAGGAGGGAGTTGGGATGAGGAAGAGAATCAGGAAAGCTGGAAAAAGACATGCTGGAAGGCAATTCAGGGCTTTTGGCAGGAAGAAGAGAGGAGAAGTTTTTTCTTTCTCATTAAAAAAACTCTTGCTTTGGGTGCAGCAATTTTACCACCTGGTACCCAGTGAGCAGCTGGATTTGTTAGCCTTTCAGTTTTCAAACTTGCACATCCTGAACGTCCCCCACCCATGGAGACAAAAAGACTGGATATGATGAGCTTCTATTGCAATTCCCTTCCATTGGAAGTGTTTTGTTATTGTGCCATGCTTGAGGGCCACAGTGGCTGTGCACTTGGTGGTTCTGTTTATTTAATTGGATTTAAATTTGCTCCTGGAGCCGAGCTTGGCTGTTGCTGTGGTGGCCCCTCCAGGCCGGGGCTCTTCTCCTTGGGAGCTCGCAGTAGATGCAGTGTAATGGCACAAAACCTTGCCCCCCCATGCCGGGGAGCAAAAAAGGCTAATTTCACCCCCAAAACCACCCGCGGTGAAATTGTAAATTTGAACGGAATAACAACCAGGCGTGAGAGAAATGCCTCTCCAAAGCTCCTTTTAATCCCATACAGGCTGCCTGTCCATAACAGGGACAAGGTCTTCAGTGATGACCCCAGTGGCACAGGAGTGATGCCAGTTGATGCCACCACAGATTTGGGCCCACACAGCACCACAGGCAGACCTGTACAGAATATTGCTCAGGGAGATTTTGGGGCGAGGTCTAAAATGCAGAAGCACCAAAAACAAACAAAACATGATAATTTTTCTTTCAAAATGGAAGCTATAACTCCTTACCAGGGATCATTGTTTGAGTTACTTTGCAGCCCTAGAGTTATGATAGAATTTAAATTAAGCTGGGGATCAGCTCCTTTCATTATCTCTGCAGATTCAATCCCAATTTTGTGGCCCTAAAAAGGGGATTTAAGTGGGTTCACAGGCATTGATGTTCTGTAGGAAAATTCCATGCCATGGAAGCACATGGGTGTTGTGTGTTCGTGTCTTGGCTTTCTTAGGTCTGGAATTAGCACCGCTCATTTATAGACCATGGCCTTTAAAAAAAAAGGAGGGGAAAAATGTCACAGTATTAGAAAAATAAACAGGGTAAAAAATAAATGGCACAGAAGAACAGGCTGAACAGGGCCCTTTCTGAAGCTCACCAAGACAGCTGGCTGGCCCCGAGCGAGATCTGAAGGTCTTTGTGAGGAAAACGTTATTGCTGAGATTTTCACTGTTTGATGTTCCTATTTTCCTCACTTCTGGACCCTTTAACTTTTGTAATCTTAAGCAGGGTCAGCTCTGGTCATCCGTGGGAAAACAGGCTGGCTGTGAAAAACAAGTGCTGCCTGGAGTGAGCGCTGGGGAGGTGCTGGAGCCAGGCCAGGGTCCTCACACAGCCTGCTGCTGACCCTCTGGGCACTGCTTGGCCAAAATTTTCCTGTCTGCATGAAAAATACCCAGCCTTGGTTTTTGAAATGATTGAGTGATGGGAATCCACCCACTGGCCTTCAGGAGCTCCTGCAGGGGGGATTGCCTCTGGCTTGATAAAAAATGACTTGTCATTGGTTTTGGTCAAAAGAAGCTACTTAGGTTTAATCTTCTTGTGTTCTACCTGTTTGTATTTCTCATGGAAAATCTTTTTTGTACAAGTTTTTGATGCCCTTAATAAAGATATTGCCCCCAAAAGCCATTCATCTCCCAGGATAAGATGTGATAGGAACCAAGTCTGATAGGGAACCAAACTTGATCTCTCTCAAAAAACCATAATATTTTTAGGATGTGTCTCAAAATCCACGATCTGACCATCCACACTCCCCAGCAGTGTTGGTGTCATAAATGGCTTTCAGCAGTCCTGCGCTGGGCTGGGGATTCTGGTCTCCATTTGGCAAGAAAATTGGGACAGATTTTCCTTGCAATAATTTAAATCAAATTCAGCTGTGGGTATAATGAAAGCACTGTAAAGGTGCAGGACTGGAAATAAGGTTTGAAAGGTCCCATCCATTGTTGCAGGGGATTATAAACCCATTGTGGTAGGGGCTGGTGAGTTGCTGTGTGAGATTCTTTTGTCGCATGTGTAATATTTTAACAGTTTCTGATGGAGGTGAGCACAGCTGTACAACATGGGCAGTACCAGGGGCCTGGGAGTAAATCTGTCTGTCCAGCTTTGAGTGGAGTCTGAAGGGACTCTGCCAAAGGTGTGCTGAGCTCATTTTTCCCTCCTGGAATGCTTTTGGTGTAAGATAAATTGGATTGTCACCATCCCTGGGGATGGCCAGGAATTTTGCTGGGTGCCATCAGCATCCTTCTTTTCCTTTCCACCCATTCAGGTTTCCTGAATGCAAACCCTGATTGTTGGCCAGCTGTCTGCTCTGGAAGCGTTGATCTTCACATGGCTAAAAAGCCTCATTCCCTTCCCTGATTATCCAGGGTCCATTGTCTCAGTACCCGTTGGCCTTTCTCAGGGTTCATGGTGCACAGATCAGCCATGCAGGTCTTTGGACAGTTGAAATCTTTCCAGCCACAACTGAAATTAAGTTTAATTGCGGAGAAGACTTTTACAGGGGTTGGATAATTATCCCAGATTTCCATCCAACACTTTTGGTTTTCACGCTGTCAAAATCCATAGGTTAATTGGTTGCTTTGTGGTTTTAGGGCTTCTCTTCTCATTTGTGGGCTGTTTTGAAGGGAGGCACAGGAAATCACCTGGGGCGTATCAGTGTTGATCCATGTAAGTGTGAGATTTGGGTCCGTGGGTTTGCTGGATGGTCAGCTGTATGGTTCCAGTGAGGTTGTCAGGAATTGGAAGGTGCCCAGGGCACAGGAATTATAATTATTGAATTTTCTGAGATCTTTGTGACAGTGAAATCTTCTGGCTACAACTGGAAATTAAGTTCAATTGGGAAACACTTTTCAGGGTTGGATATTTTTCCCCATGACTTCCAACCAAGATTTTGGTTTCACCTTCAGATCTTAGATATAATCTGATGCTCAGGGCTTCTGCATTTTATGGGGAAGGAGGCAGAGAAATCACCGGGGCTGTATCAATGCTGTCCTGTAAGTGAGATTTGGGTCTGTTAGGTTGCTGAGATGGTCAGTGTGTGGTTCCAGTGAGGTTGTCAGGATCTGAAGGTTCCAGTGGCACAACTGAAATTATGAATTATTGATTATTATCTGATTCTTTGTGACAGTGAAATCTTTCTGGCTACAACTGAAATTGAGTTCAATTGGGAAAACTTTCACAGGGTTGGATATTTCCCATGACCTCCAACCAAGATTTTGGTTTTCACCTTCAGATCTATAGGTGTAATTGAATTTCCAGGGCTCTCATTTATGGGGAAGGAGGCAGAGAAAATCACCTTGGGGCTGTGTCAGTGCCATCCATGTAGTGGAGATTTGGGTAGATGGTCCAGTGTGTGGTTCCAGTTGAGGTCGTTTTCAGCATACTGAAGGTGCCAGGGCAACAGCTGAAATTATGTATTTCTGGAATTCTGTGTGACTGCTTTGTGACAGTCAAATCTTTCTGCCACAAACTGAAATTAAGTTTCAATTGGGAAAACCTTCAGTGTTGAATTGTCCCAGGATCTCCGCCCACCATTTATGGTTTCACCTTCAAACCCATGGGTGTTAATTGCTGCCAGGGCGGTGTGTTTAGGGCTTTCTCATTAATGGGGAAAGCAGGCAGAAAATCACTGGGGCTGTATCAGTTTGCCCATTGTAAGTGGAGTATTTGGGTTCTGTGGGTCTGCTGGATGGCTCAGTGTGTGGTTCCAAGCGAGTTGTCAGCGGATCTGAAGTGCCAGGGCACACTGAATTATGAATTTCTGAATTATGATTGAGTGCTTGTGGACAGTGAAATCTTTCTGGCTACAACTGAAAATTTTAATTCAAATTGGGGAAAGACTTTCAGTGTTGAATGTTCATGTCCCAAGAACCTCCAACCAACATTTTGTTTTACTTCAGGATCTATAGGTTGTAATTGCTGCGAGGCTTCTCATTTACGGGAAGGCAGGCAGGAGAAATCACCTGGGGTGTTGTCCAGTTGCCATCCAGAAGGGGGAGATTATTGGGTCCGTGGGTTCTGGAATGGTCAGTGTGTGTTCCAGCGAGTTGTCAGCGATCTGAAGGTGCCAGGGCACACTGAATTATGATTAGTTGAATTCATATCTGAGTTCTTTGTGACAGTGAAATCTTTCTGCCTACAACTGAAATTGAGTTCAACTGGGAAGACTTCTTACAGGGTTGGATATTTCTAGGATCCTTCCACCCAACATTTTGGAAATCCATGCGCTGAATTGCTGCCAGGCAGGTGTTCAGGGCTTCTCATTAGGGGAAGGCAGGCAGAGAAATCAACCCTGGGGCTGTGTCAGTTAGCCATCCATGTTTAAAGTGGAGATTTGAGGGGTAGATGGTCAGGTGTGGTTCCAGCGAGCGGTTGTCAGGGGATCTCGAAGTGCCATGGGCACAGTGAATTACGATTTTCTGGATTCTGTGTGGAGCACGAAGACTCRGGGCGCTGCGTTCCCGTCGCTGCTCCTGCCGAGCAGGTGGAGCGGCAGCAGCCCCGCCTGTCCCACTCGCTGACCTCCCGGCAGCGCTGCTCCACAGGCCGCGGTGATTTACAAGGCCAAGGGCCAGCAGGAAATTCCGACCTCCGCCCCCCCGGAGGCGGGAGGAAGCCGGGGCAGCTCCGTGGCTGACTCAGAGCCGCTCCTGAGGCACCGCGGCCCCGCCGGGCCCCGCTCGCCCTTCCCTGGCTCTGCCGGCGATGGASAGACAAGGGGAGACTGGCCTGGTGATCGCAATCCGATCTTATTGTAAGATACACTTATACACCATTTTAGGGAGACTAGTAACGTGTACTACARTGGTTAGGTTAAAATCACACACACACGAATTTATGCACATAACAACATCTCTTGCTTGCAGAGTTTAATGGGTGTGACCGTGTTCACAGGGGTCTCAGGTTGAGGGAAGAGATGAGGATCTGACTCCATGTTTCAGAAAGCTTGACTTATTATTTTATGATATATATTACATTAAAACTATACTAATAGTATAGTTTTAATATATACTATTAGTATATATAATAATAGAAGAAAGGATTTCATCAGAAGGCTAGCTAAGAATAGAATAGGAAAGAATGATAACAAAAGCTTGTGGCTTGGACTCTCTGTCCGAGCCAGCTGGGCTGTGATTGGCCATTAATTAGAAACAACCACATGAGACCAATCACAGATGCACCTGTTGCATTCCACAGCAGCAGATAACCATTGTTTGCATTTTGTTCCTGAGGCCTCTCAGCTTCTCAGGAGGAAAAATCCTAAGGAAAGGATTTTTCATAAAAGATGTCTGTTACAAAAGGGATTTTCTTTTTCTGGTAAACCTGTTTGATTGAATCTTCTTGCAATCCAGGTCTAATTTTCAAAGTTCCATTTGCTTTTGCCAAGGCATTTTGTCTATCAATTCTCTTATGCTAATAAGGTTCGAAATACTCTCTGACTCGTGCACCCCAACATGGGTCCAGCTGGAATCCAGTAAATCCAACCAGCTGGAATTCACTGGTGCTACTGGAAGAGGAAATGCATGGTTAAAAAAAAAAAACGATTTGGTTAATGCTATTCTTTAATAAACAACTTATGGCAGGTGCCTGGCAGCTTATGATAATTAACGGGGTATTTGCCGGGATCAGAAAATGCGCTGAGCTGAACAAGTCTCTCATCTGTCCTTGGCTCGCTGCGGCGGGATGGGGTCATTGGCTGTCTGGCTGCAGATAATAAATCAAAGGGCTGGAGAAACTGCAGGAGAGAGGGCATGAACTGCCCGAACATTCAGCTCATTGTGGCAGCGAGCGCGGAGCTTTCCCAGCCGCATTTTCACTTCTCTCCAGCCCAGTTATTCCCTGCGGGCGGCTGAGCTGTCCGAATAAACAGAGGTCGCTTTACCTTGCCCAAACAATGACTTTGCTACAGCTCTGCCAGCTCTGGAGCAGCCAGAGCCAGCTCTAGAGGCTGCCAGGGAGAGTGGAGCGGGCTGGTGTGCTTGGGGCCGGGTTTGGGAAGCTCAGGGATGCTGCCCTGGTGGGATCGGCTGATCCCTGAGTGAAAAAGTCCTCAGACCCTGAGTCTGAGTAAACAGAGGTCGCTTTACCTTGCCCAAACAATGACTTTGCTATAGTGGGTGCCAGCTCTGGAGCAGCCAGAGCCAGCTCTAAAGGCTGCCAGGGAGAGTGGATTGAGCTGGTGTGCTTGGGGCAGGGTTTGGGATGCTCAGGGATGCTGCCCTGGTGGGATCGGCTGATCCCTGAGTAAAAAAGTCCTTGGACCCTGAATCCAAGTAAACAATAATTTACCTTGCCCAAACAATGACTTTGCTACAGCTCTGCCAGCTCTGGAGCAGCCAGAGTGAGCTCTAAAGGCTGCCAGGGAGAGTGGATTGAGCTGGTGTGCTTGTGGGGCAGGATTTGGGATGCTCAGGGATGCTGCCCTGGTGGGATCAG
>NDFG01000473.1:72316-86048 GCA_002167245.1 Sporophila hypoxantha
GATAGAAATTAGAATATTCTATTAGAAATATTTCTGTCCTATAAAAGGACACCTCCCACCATCCCAGGCTGCTCCAAGCGTGGCCCAGTGTGGCCTTGAGGACATCTAGGGATGGGGAGCTGTGCTCTGAGAAGTTCCCCAGTGAATTCTCCACTCAGGAAAGAGCCATGCATCCTCCCTTCAGGTTTGGAGAGGAAGAGTCAGGCATGGCAGTGGCACAGCACCTTCATGGGCAACATCTCATATCCATCCATCTTTGAAATGGAACCCAGAGCTCCCAGCTTCTCCCTGCAGCCTTGAGGACATCCAGGGATGGGGAGCTGTGCTCTGAGCAGGTTTTCAGGGAATTCCCCACTCAGCAAGGAACAGTGCATCCTCCCTACAGGAGAGGAAGAGTCAGGTATGGCACAGCACCTTCATGGACAACATCTCCTATCCAGCTTTGAAATGGAACCCAGAGCTTCCAGGCTTTCCCTGCACCCTTGAGGACATCCAGGGATGGGGAGCTGTGCTCTGAGCAGTTCCCCAGTGAATTCTCCACTCAGGAAAGAACAGTGCATCCTCCCTACAGGTTTGGAGAGGAAGAGTCAGGTATGGCAGTGGCACAGCACCTTCATGGGGAGCATCTCCAATCCAGCTGCCTTTGAAATGGAACCCAGAGCTCCCAGCTTCTCCCTGCAGCCCAGCACTGAAGGCAGGAGGGGCTCAGTGTTTCTTTGAGCCCCTGGCTGTGCTGCTGGCAGTGCTCTGCTCCTTTCCATCCCTATTTTCTGTTCCACTCGCTGCCTCCCTTCCCACCCTCCGGACACAATGGGCTCCTTTCTGCTGTGAACCTCCACTCAGACACTGCTGGCTCCTCTCTTTGGGATGCCTTTCAGTGGGGAGAAGAGGGGAAATRTTCCCTGTTCCCAGTGAGAAGCAGCACTGGCAGCCTGGGTTATTTTGTCGGACGTGTGGCTTTAAGTGACGCCTTTGCCATCTGTTCCGTCTGCTAATTATGAATGCAAAACAAACGGAGCCCACAATTGCTTCATTTAGAATAAGAGAGATGGCAGTGACCAAAACAGTTTTATTTTGGTGTCAGATGCTCTTTTTATTTCTCCTGTCTCTTCCTAATCCAAAGCAGGGCTGGAGCTCYTCTCCCTCTCCCAGTTTGCAGCAGTGGGTGTTGCTCTGACAAACAGGACCAGCTTCCACATGCTCAGCCTTTAGGGCTTTAAGGGACAATCCCACAAGAGCAAGAAAAGGGAAAGAAATCTTGAAGTTTTCAAAACTGTATTTCAAAGAGTTTGGTTTCACATTCATTTGTGCTGGCTCTCAAAGCCTGAATATTGGGAAAATGAAGGGCACCATGCAGGAGAATTATTCCCAACGCAGCGTGGTGACAGCCCCCTTCCACCACCTCGGATTTATCCTCTCACCGTTCAGACACTTGAGTTTTTGCAGCCAGGATGGGCACAGGATGGAGGCAATGGTAATTGATGAACTATCTAGACGGGGCTTTGTGTCAGCAAGCCCTAGGGTGACACCACTCCCACAAGACCAGAAGGGAAAGAGAAAAAAAAAATCTTCCATTTTCAGCTGAGCCAGCCGTTGTTCTGGTATTATCATAAGTCAGTTGTTGCTGCAGAATGCAGACACTCGGTACCTGCAAGGGATTTGCGCTAGCAGTGTGTGAACCCGTTCCTCAGCCTTTCCACCCCTGTTGTGTAATCTCTTCACCGCAGAGAGTTTTTGGGTCAGCCAGGATGGGCAGGATGAGGAGGTAATTGATGCTCTCTTTTGGGCTGAGAATCCAGCAGCCAGCAGGTTAACAACCCACAAGATAATTCACGTATTAACCTAAGAATCTAAGGACACGGACACACATGAGAACTTAAGTCTCCGATTTACTGACTAGAGGTTCTCCAGCTTTTCGTTCTTTTCTGATTCATTTTTTCCAGGCAGTTATTGATCAGGAGATAGAGTGAATCTTGGAGGCATTTACGTGGGCTATATCGACAGGATGGCATTTCACGAAGGATATATAAGACGAATAGGCAGGAAGCGGACCTCGTGCAGATATAGTGTGAGAGTGTGTCCTAGCATGAGGGTTTGCAACGCTCAATTACGGTACATCGCAGGGTAGCTTTATTGGCGAGCACGGTTTGGACACATGTGCGAAAGTTTGTCGAGAATCGGCTGCTCCAGCGGGAAGCCGGCACACGGTGAGTGTATGTTACATTATACTCCTCGTGCGCAAAGCATACTTGGAGAGGAGGGATCTGCAGTATCGTTTGGGCGGAAGAATAGGAGAAGCATAGGTGGGTGATATCATATACAGAGTGCTCCTATGCTCTGCTGGGTCTCGTGTGCAGCAAGCCGGCGCACTATCAGTTTGCCAGAGCATACGAGCGGACATTGTCACCAAGCTAAGTGTCTAGAGGAGACCCAAATTGAGGAGTATAAGGAGAGAGTATGGCTGATGTAAGATCTTCAATTTTTAGGCGCATGCTGAATTAATATGTACATGGTGTTGGCTCTTTGATGTTTTTTTTCCTCACTCAATTGTCGAAGAATTAATACGGTGTCGCGGATCTCTGGAGAGCGTGATGAGAGGGCTAGAGAGAAGAGAATGAAAACACCCTCACCGCATTCAGTGCACCCTGCAGAAGAGATGCTCAGCTATATTTCAATCTGACAAATGAAAGGATAGGAGCAGCGTAAGTATGCATGAATAAAGATGCTTCAAGGAAATAACTATATAATGAGAGCGCCTGATGCTCGCATGGGCAGTTCGCTGGGTGCGTACTACATTTTCGCGCATGCGATGATGCTCTTGCTGGGCTTGGCTGGGCTTGGTGGACGAGCTATTCGAGCCGATGCGAGCCAGCGTATGCAACCGGCCTGAAAGGGCAGGCTAATTGCGCGGGAACTTTGTCCGGGACATGAACTATGCAGTCCTTGAGAAATTAATTAGCAGGGTTCTCAAGCAATTAGGAAAGAATATATATACCACACAAAGAGAGAGAGTGTGTGTCATCCGTAGTCAACTGGATTCCAGTATAGTCGCAATTAGTGTCTTCTCAACTGTGAGCAGAGTAGTTAAGAGTACTAAGAGATATCTAGATTATAATATACCAGAGAGAGAGGAAATAATGTATATATTGTAGAAAAATCCTTTATTTCTAGTGCCACGCCCTGTTTCTCTCCCGCCGACAAAGTAGAAGTATTGCGACGCCGAGAGTGGGACACGGATGCCGAGCGCGAGCGCGCATAGTAGATCATGCTTTTATGCAGGTGCGTGAGTCGTGGCGAGCGAAGGACCAAGGAACTGCGTGCGGAGCACAGGAGGACTGAGAGAAAAGTAGACAGAGTAGACGTCCTGTATTCACGAGGTATGATATTCGCATAGCTCGCGAGTACGCATGGGTGTAGTCTTTACCTAATTCGCACACCGTTAGACGAACCGTTGACAACCCACTAGAGGCCCGCTGGAGATGTAAGGATAAACACTGAAGACTAACGAATGTGTCGCACCTGGCACACGCGGTTGTGTTCCGACCTCACGAGCAGAGAGACCTCTCTCCATTTTCCCTCCCCAGATATATGTGAACTCGGCTGGTAAGTTTTCAGGACGCAGCGAGCGGAGCGGTCTCGCGTGGAGGGAGCACTGCTAGGGGCAAGGCGCAATCGTCTCTACTCATACGATATATATATATGCCAATGAACCGGGAGAGAAGTATAGACTATAACACCGCACGACACGCACGCACTAGTGGAGGGCGCTCAGGATGGCAGCAGTGCAACAAGAGGTGTAAGTCCAAAGCTGTATTAGTGTGCGAGGCCTTGGCCGTGTTGTGAGTTTCTGGGGTGATCGGTCTTGGCAAATTCGGGCGAATCTAGGGGTCTGGGGTTAGTTGTTATAATGCGTGTTGTCCATACATCTGTGTGGATACGATCAGTGAATGTGTGACCTGGGTCGATCAATGGATGAACCACGAAGGACTAAAATCTAAATCAGGATTAACTGGCTTGCAAAACTCATCTGTGGGGAGGGGAAAAATTGCCATCTGGAACGGAAGGATAGATACCCGCGCATTATATACGAGCCTGCTTGGAACTAAAGTAAACTCGCTAGAACAGGTGTGGTCCTTGCAGACTGTTTATATTCTCTGACGCATGCAACAGGCATTTCTGGCACACGGCGCATGCGTGAGACAAGCTCGCGTGAATTTGCGAGATGGAGAGAGAGATCAGTACTCGCACCAACGGGGAAACACGCGCATCGCTCTGGTACGAGTCTTTTCCGTACTCGCGCTCTGACTCCTTTGCCTCTTGGTCGGAATACGCGTCTGACGGGAGTATCAGCTGCTGTCGATCGAACGTGTCGATAACAGAGGCTATCATTCGGCTACGGTCACACATATGTACAGGCAGAGATGAAACATATCGTGATCGAGGTTAACAGACTTTTCGCACCATTATGCAGTTATGCAGGCTGCCACCTTCACTGCGGTCCTGGTCAAAGTATAGCGTTCGTGTGCTCGGAGGACAGGACTATGCACTCATATGTGATAGGCGGAGGGAAAAAAATCACTGGGCGTTCGTAATACATCCACACACGCAGTCTAGCGTTTGGTACTAGCGCATGGCGATGCAGGGTGACGGGACAATTGTAATAATTCTTCCGGTGCAGGTAACGTGACATAAGGGCACGGGCTAATCCAGCCAGCATACGAATCCCCATGGTAGTTAATATGGCACCCGTATAGCCTTGTCTCTTGCACGCACACTCAATTGAAACAGAAAACTGGGAATCAGTTGAAAATCGAAGCATTTTTTTGTTTTTTTCCCTTTCTCGATCAGTTGGTCTTTGTGGACTTGTCCTGGGCGTGCTGCCGACGAGGAGCAACCAGACACAGCCAAGTGTGCGAGCGCAAGGCTGGAGAGTGGTAGCTATGGCGAGGGCGAGCGAGTTGAGTCCTCCGATGCGTGACATCCGTCCTTATGCGTGCGCTTATGCACACGAGAACGCATTTGGTGGAGAGGCAAAGTCGCAGAAGTAGGAGTGGCGTATGTCGCACACTATGAGGCGGGTAAAGGTAGCGACTCTATAGTGGAGGAGCGAGGTGGCGAGGAATGACGGAAAATGTGTAGGTGGCGAGTCGCAGGTGCGTCTTGTAACTTGATCCGTCTAGGCATGCGATCTAGTATTCGAGAGGCTAGAGACGATATGGAGATGAGAGCGATGACGTGCGATTGGGTAGCACGGCGAGAAATCGCACACCCATTAACGAATATATATTCACGAGCCCTGGCACTGGAAATATCTAGTCAGAGAAGAGTGATGTCTCTTTGCTGTTGTTTCCTCTGCTATAATACCGGAAGAGTTGATGAGGGCTCGCGTGTGCTGCGGAGGAAGGCAGAGATGATGGCTCGCTGTTGCTCTACAAAGACGCACATCGGTTGACTCTGTCGATCGTACTCTGTAATGGGCAGTGGCCTGGACCTGGTGTCCAAAATGCCTTGCCCAGATAAACACGACCGGTAGCCGCAGAAAAAAATATGACGGAGGGGAGGGCGAAGTTATGTTCCATGATTGAGTTATTCACCGAGAATTTATATATACAGATTAGTAACGTGGTAGTAGAAACCAGGGGTGGAAAGAGCGGACGTAGTAGAGGGACGCGCATATATTCGAAGTAGCTGATAGTACCACAGTAAGTGAAAGGCTCTGACGCACTGGCACTCGCGCCTCGCCATGATAGGCAAATATCTCGTCTGCCACTCGTCTTGCTTCTAGATAAACCGCAGGATGGAGTCGTTCGCTCGCATGGCGCATTCCCGTTCGATGAGTGTTGCCAGCTCTGAGAGCAGCTACGGAACTGTAGAAGTCCAAAACGCAGCAAGAAAGCGCCTGTGTGCGCACTGAGATCAGTTCATTGTGCAAGGAGTAGTTGTCACGCGAGGTTATCCCGTTGAGTGTAGGGGCAGTCTTCTCGCTCCTGATAAGTACTTACGTGCCGTATAGACCCTGGTGAGCGGTAGTTAGTGCTGCCCGGCGGAGGGCAAAAAAATCAAACCGTCCCAGCATTCACGTATGTCAGCATCGAGTCTCTACCTGCTCGCCGCCCCCAGTATATGCGATGATGCTTATCGCGATGCGCTCAGTGGTAGAACGAGGGCAGTAGAGAGTTGCAGTATCGCTAGCGCGAGAGCGTCAAGGAGCATATGAAAAATAATTATAGATAGCGAGTGGTACAAAGAAATATGGATAAAGTGAGAGTACATTGACGATGTATCGCGAGGTTTGTTTAATACTCTATTACTCAGGGCTTTGAGATATGACGAACAAATAGAAGAGAGGAGAAAATAGTCTCCGGTCCCTGCTTAGTCGAATCACGGGTGGCATGTAGTGGACTGTATTAGGTCGTACCCCATAACCAGAGTGGCGCTGGATTGCTGGGTGTTTTTTCGATGGTCAGCAGACACCGCTAAGTTGACGAAACACAACGCTTGAATCAGTTGAAAATTGAAGATTTTTTTTTTTATTCCCTTTATCTTGGTCTTGTGGGGATCTGTCCTCGGGTCTTGCTGGACAGCAGCCCGAGCAGAGAGATCATTCCTTCCCTCCGATCCTGTCCCATCGCTTGGGCTGCAAAACTCATCTCAGTCTCCGCGTGGTGAGAGGAACCAAGGGGCTGGAAGGCTGTCGACCACGCTGCTGGCAACTTCTTGCAGGTGCCGCCGTGGATTTTCCCTTTGCAGCTCTGGAGAGCAGCAACAACTTGAATTTGAAACGCAGAAGTCATGCGGAAATTCAGTTGATAAAATGAAGCTTCTTTCCCTTTCCTTTTGCTCTTTGTTGGGAAATTAGGTCCTTAAACCCCCACACACGCGCGATGTGGCAGTGCCTCCGAGCGACGCCAGTGAAAAGAGCGAGTGGTGCCGTCAGTGAAAGGTTTTGCATGAGCAGGACCACCAAGCGTTTATGCTGTCAGTTGAAGAGACGGTCGGGAGGGAGAGGAGCTCCAGAACTCCTTCGAGGCTTTGGATTAGGAAGAGACAGGAAAGAAATAAAAAAAGAGTCATCGACAGCGCAAAATAAATGTAGTATGTTGTAGAGCCACGAACGACGAGCGGAGATGTCGCGTGCTCTCACTTGAGATTCGTCCCCTAAGAGTCTATGGTATATATCTAGTGCACATGAGATGCCTCGCTGGAGGGGCTCTGGTGAGTTTTATCGCGTTTGTTTCGTTATGCGCGGTTGCTTCATATGTGTGTACCTGTGTGAAGATGGCTATGTTGTATTATACGGTCACCGAGAGGACAGCAGTGAGCTCGGATCATTATCCACTACTGCGGCCCAAAATTTCTACACCATTATAACACGCGGCGACAGACCACACACGCGAGGCACGTTTAGAAATTATCAAGAGCGAAACCGGACATGCAGATATTGCGTTGCCTGTAGGGGATGAATGAGATTGATACTCGTGTGATTTCTGATACAGCGGAAATCACTGATATATGAGCTGTATATATGCAGTGCTTGAGCAGTCCTCGGCTTGACTCTGAGCCCGTAAGTCCAGTTGTCACAGAGTCATCCCAAAAAGAGGGGGCAGCCATTAACCGAGGCATGGGTTAAAGGAAGCGTAAACTCCCACCAGCAGTGAGAATTATCACCGAGTGGGTGCGAGCATAATGGTCATCGCTGGCTAAGAGTCGAGTCCAATGCCGAGCCATTGAGGGGCATGGTGGGGGGATGACGCCTCGAGGAGTATGGACTAGAATGGGCGTGTGGGGTGTGAGGCAACGGAAGAGCGGGGGGGGGAGAGGGGGGGGTGTTGCGGGGGCAGATCCATCGGCGACGCGTGGGGCGGAGAAGAGAATAGACGAGGAGGAGGTGGAGCGAAGGTGAGGCAGTGTCGACTGAGATGAACACATAGGAATAGTAAATAGGGATGGGACTAGAAAGCGACGCGGCGCGCTAGCATGAGATACCCAAAAGAAGCAGCCCAACAGAGTTGCCAGGGGTAAGCAAGAACACTGAGCCCTGTCATATGTGTGAGTTAGAGATTCAGGTCATGTACCGCCGAGGCATTTGAGCTTCACCGCGCGCACGCACTTGAGGGGTCGAGGGCACTGTGCATTCTCGTGGTCGCAAAGTATCCTCCTATCCGACGTGCGTTAACTTGGAGAGTCATCTCACAACAGTTTGTTACTGGTGCAGTGAGATATGACTAGGGGCTACGTAGATTGAGCAGCAGAAGCACCTGAAGAAAAAGTGTGCATTAGCGGCAACAGTGACTCGCACCGCGTGGAATTAATGTAGTCTTCGAGGCGTCTGGAGTGGGGGATCTTGGCGTACGATTTGATTGTCGGAGTTATCCTCGGTGAGGTGACGAATAATGTTCAGCGCGCGATGTGGGGAATGTTAGCACGGGTGGTCGCTCGTTGTTCGAGGGTCCTAAACGAATGAGGGCCATGAAGGGCTGTGCCAGCTGCATACCTGCACCTCTTCCTCTCCAAATGTAGGGAGGATTGCACTAGATTCTTTCCTTGAGTGGGAAACTCACTGGGGAACTTGCTCAGAGCACACACTCCCATTCTCTGGATGTCCTCAGGGTGCAGGGAGAAAGCTCTGGAGCTCCGGTTCCATTTCAAAGCTGGGATAGGAGATGTTTGTCCAGATCAGGTGCTGTGCCATACCTGGATCTTTTTCCTCTCCTTAGGGAGGATAGCTATGGTTTCCTTCTGGTGGATAAATATGAAAAACCATGCTACCAGAGCACAGCGTGACCGTCGCTTAAGTGACTGAATCCCTGGATATCCTCAAGGTTCTACTGGTCGGGATCAAACATCCTAGGATCGTCCATTCAAAGATGGAGGGCATTGAATGTTGCTAGCACCCATTAGGTGCTTGTGACGCCAGCCCTGATCGTGCGGACTGTCAGGAAGACCTTGATGGAGCCAGGATAGATGATGCTTAGTTCAGAGAGTGAGATTTCAATGTAATATTCTCAAGTCCACAGCTAATCTAGATGTCCTCAAGCATATACTGTACTGCTTGAGTACTGGATGTGTGAGTATCCTAATCTAACATTTTCTAATTTCTAATATTATCTAATATCTACTAATATTTATTTCTAATAATTTTCTAATAAAATTTTCTAATATTTCTAAAGGGAGCTTTAGCTCCCTCCCAAGCCCAGCCATGCTGGATTATGAATGGCAATTCAGCTCTCAGGGCTGGTTTGGCAGGATGAGGGAGGAGTGGGAGCAGGAGGGAGCAGCTCCTTTCCCTCCCATGTCTCAGCGTGGTCACCTCAGATGTGGGACAGCCCTGCTCTGCTTCCCTCCTTCCTCCAGGAAATTGAGCCCCAGCCAGGCTGCAGGAATGTCTGAAGTGCTGAATTCCAGCCTGCACTGATGCTGCCCTGCTTTGCATGAATAACCAGTCCTGGCAGAGGCACTCTTAGTGCAGGTACTCCTTCTGTTCCCCCAGTGGCCCTAGGAAGCCCTGGCCTGGTGAATTCTTTAATTTCAATCCTTATTTTTAATGAGATTATGGCTTTGAGGGCTGATTGTGCATTCTAATTGCTGATCTTTAAACAGGAGCAGAGCCAGGTTTCCCCTTTGCCAGGTGAGTGCCAAAGGCACACATGTGCAACTTCAGTGCAACTAAATCCTTTTTTTTCCGCACTGAAAACGTGAAAATTCCCTCTTGTCTTCCACACCTTTTAGCAGGAGCTGTGGAGAGTCAGGACAGCTGGGTGTTGAGGTCAATGAGAGGCCTGGATGGGCAGCACATCCTCTCTTTTCGTTGCTCTTTTCCCCACTGCTCTGCTTTGCTTGTTTTAGAGAATTCCAGCATGGTTTGGGTGGGAAGGGACCTAAAGCTCATCCTAAAGGCCTGCTGATAACAGCTATTGAATGTCACTGCATGGCTGATAAGGACTACAGCATCCCATTGGGAGATGTGAGCCCAGAGGGAGGAGCCAAGCATTCCTGCCTGATATAATCTGAGATTCTGGAACACCAGCCAAGCATTTACCTAACTCTGGAACTATAATCTGAGAATTCTGGAAACACCAGCCAAAGCAACCCTACCTGAGATATAATCTTGAGATTGTACTGGAACACCAAAGCCAAGCATTTCCTACACTGACGATATAATCTGAGATTCTGGAACACCAGCCCAGCATTCCTACCTGGATAATAATCTGGAGATTCTGGAACACACAGCCAAGCATTCCTACTGGATATAATCTGGAGATTCTGGAACACCAGCCCAGCATTCCTACTGGATAATCTGAGATTCTGGAAACACCAGCCAAGCATTTCTAACCCAGATATAATCTGAGATTCTGGAACAACCAGCACGGCTTCTGCACTGGTCAATTGCTTGCTATCGATTCTCTATCCCGTCAGAGATGGAACTAGGGCAGAGTGCATTGTGGGATTTTGTTGGTTACTAAGTCTCCCAGTCCGAATGTTTGGGTAGCGATGTGGCGTCCAGTTGAGGCAAGAATAAGTAGGAGTAAGTCTCAGGTGCACACCAGCGAGTTCCTACTTCTAATGAACACGCACCACGACCGACCTCGCCGCAAACGGTTAGAGTCTATGGCAGTGGGAGGCTATGAGCCACAATTCCAATGGGACTGCTGCCAGCCACCCTGACCCACAGGGGTGGTCAGGCGGGTTCTGACTCTGGCAAGTGTTTTAGTTACGCATTTGTTAAGTTTTATCCTTTTAATATGATATACTCAGTATCTGATGTTCTCACGTGTTCGCCGTACTCGCCGTGACTATATTTTTTGCCTGAGAGCCGTATAGCCTTAGATATTAAAATTTAATAACAAGTGTCGTTCGGTGAGGGGGGTGAGGACGATATTCACATGATTCGTCCATATTATTCAGGGGTAAGGCTCCTGCCCTCCTTTAGAAGAACTCCGTGGTTCGATTTCCAAACCAAAGACAACCCACTAAAAGGTTATATGATAGGGATCTTCCCTGGGGGGTTACACACTTTTGTGTCATCCAGAGCTCCCGGAACACTACAGGTTTCCTGCGCTGCGTGTCCTTCCTGGAATTGTCCGTGGCTTGGATTCCATGTCCCTGGATTGGTCCTTGCTTCGATTGCTCCGTCGCTTGGATTGTCCTTGCTTGGATTATGTGATCCTTCTCTCGGATTGTCCCTCAGCTTCCGACTTGCTTCTCCCTGGACTGTCCCTGCCTGGATCGATTACGTCTCTGGATTTTGTCCCCCTGCCTGGCATTGTTCTCTCTCAATGGACTGTCCCTTGCCTTGGATTGCTCCTCTGGATGTTTCCCTATGCCTAGATTGTTCCTGCCTCGGAGGATTGAGTTCCTGCCTGGATTGTTCCTCCTGGATTCTTCTGCCCTGGGATTGTTCCCTGCCTGGATTGTCCCCTGACCCTGGAATTGTTCCTGCCTGGAGTTGTCCTTGCTTTGGATTGCTCCCTCCTAGGATCTGTCCTGCCCTGGATTGTATCCATACCTGGATTGTCCTGCCTGGATTTGGTCCTCTTGGTTAGCTACCTGCCTCGGTGTCCTCGCTGGAACTGTCCCTGCTGGATTCGTTCCTCGTGAGATTGTCCTAGCCTGATTTCGTTCCATTGCCTGGGATTGTCCCCTAGACCGATTGCTCTCCTGGAACTGTCCCTGCTGGATTCCTCCGAGTTGACAGGCTGTGCCGCGACTCTCCCTGCGCCCTGGCATTCATCCCCTGCCCAGCTGGAGGCGTATCCACAGCTCCATAAAATTACCTCAATTCCTCATCATAGCCTCAGGAGGACTGAGGTAATACCAATACTCCACTCCACAACTAAATTACTATAACCTCATTAGATCCAATCCCTCAGTCTTGCCGCCTTGTTTATCATAGATATATATTAGACTTTTATCAACTATAAGTTATTAAGAGTCTCCACGTCCCGCTCCTGAAAACATACGCATTTACTGGCACCGGAGAGACCCATGATTCCCCTGTTTCGATCTTGAGCTGTCCAGCTTGAAATCCTCGAAACATATATCGCCACGCTGCGCAAAGCTTCTGGGGAGCAGAGAAGATGTCTGTCGAGCCACATCTTCTCCGTCAGCTTCAAAACAAAGAATGATGCTAAGGACGCAAAGCAAGCTTCTGGAAACTCCCCACATCAATATAAAGTTGCCACCAGTGGACTTTTTCCACTAACGACAACTGTCCCCAAGCTCAGGTATATATCTGACTTAAGGGAGAATTAGCTTGAGCCGTCCCACAGGCCTCTGGAAATCAAGGTTTTTTATTGATTTTTGGCATCTCCCAGGATGCGGAAAGCCTCAGACTCTGTATTATGCCAGTGACTTGGACACACACAAAACTCTGAATTGCTCAGGGCTGCAAAATATGGATTAAAAAGCACCCTGATCTCAACACTAAGACTATATAATCTTGAATATGATATTAATTTGACAGACTTCCTTTGGCCTTTTTTCAGTCTCTGTTCCTATACAACTTTCCTTAGCCCGCATCATTCAAATTCTCAGGAGGGCAGCAACTGGAGTCCCTCAAATGTACCGCAATAGAAATAAAAATAGAGAGAGTAGGTCGCACTCAGATTAAAGGGCTTTTCCCATCTTCAGGGGCAGACGAAAAGTATTCAAGCTAATAATCATCAGGGTGTGGAGCATTACCTTAATCTTTTGGCACTCCAAGAAAAATGTAAATCTGAAACAAGTTGGGGGATGCGGTTGTGTGTTGGAAACAAAGGAATAAGAAGCCAACAATAGACGTTTTGGAAAATGGATGAACAAAAATCCGAAATTTCTGCCTGACTGCTGCTAAATTAAGGCTTCGCGTGTGTACTCGAATGTCTGGCAAGATTCAGGAAAAGAGAGATTTTCCCTCTGAACCTAAGTCAACACTTTGGAGCTGCACAGGACAACGAATCAAGGTAGAGATGACAAGAGGATCACTCACCCTGAGAGGAGTGGAAATGAAGAAGGGATCTGCTTCAGCACGTTCTTGGTTCCCCCCAAATCACCTGGGCTCTGTTTGGAGGGAAAGAGGAGATAAGATAGACTTGGTTAAATACTATATTGTGTAGGCAGAGTAGGCGAAGAAGTTGATGCCCACCCTCCATGCCACCAATGCCAGGTTCCATCCACCCAGTCCTCTGCCTTCAGGCCGGCTTTTTGCCGCTTTTTGTGGCGCTCAACGGATCCCTTTCTCCTCCCAATTTAGGTGGAAAAGGGCTGCAGTGAGATCCTTGTCCTTAGAGCCAAGACGCTGTATACTGGGAAGAATTTATTCCAGTGTAGAAATACGCAAGTGAGGAAACATTATTTCCCACCTTCATCTGAGGCTGTCGCCAGCTGCTGACCATAAGAGATTTGGGACGAGAATCATCCAGTCTGGAATGTGTTTTGCCTCCAATTGATTTATTTTTTTGGAGCTTAATTTTTGAGCAAAACCGTCCCCTTTTCAGGGAGAGGTCAATCCTCACACAAGCACAGAGCCCCAGGTCCCTCGATGGATTCCACCAATTCCATAGTCGCTCGAATTTAAACCCATCCCAGACCTGGCAACTGTCACCACCAAATCCAGAGCCGAGGGAAACGATTCCACAACGTTTCCTTCCTCAACTCCAATTAATAAAGATTTCAGCTCAGCTACATGACAAACGTTTGCAAGCACCTGTGGAGTTTTATGGGATCAAAAGGGGCCTGCATGTCCACTTCTCGC
>NDFG01000476.1:26317-41158 GCA_002167245.1 Sporophila hypoxantha
AAATCGAGAGAGATAAACCTCCGTGAACATATGACAGATGCCACTAGGAAATATTTCCTTTTTTGTTTGCTGGATGGGTAATAACTTGCCTCCGAGACAGTCTTTTATAGTCAGCACAAAAAGTAATTACCTACATGCAGCGCAGCCAGGTTGCGCATAAATCCTCTCTTCCCCAAGTCCTGCGAAGCTGTGCCGGAGCTGGGGTCTGTGCCCTCTCTTGTCCCCTCTGCCACCCACCTCCACCAGCTCCAGCCAGAGGGAGCGTTTGTACACACAAAAAAATAAATAACTGAGCTGGCGGTGGCAGCAGGGCCCTGAATCACAGCCCTCACTGTCAGCCCATTTCTCTGCAGAAAGCTCTTAGCAGTTAAAATTTCTGGCTAATTTATTATCCTTCGGCTTAGCCCCTCCAGCACCATTAGCAGTACACTGACACAACTGAGTGAAATATTGTTTAATTTATTATCTTATTACTCCTCTGGAACAGGATCAATTAATTACCCATTAAAGTATTTCAGCTGCAGAGATTTATTAGGGGCCTCGGTGTTTTAACAGATGATTAGTTATATATGTTTGTTTGCCTGAGGAGCACAGACTGGCAAATGAACTGGAGGGGAAGGGGAAAGACACCGAGTCGGGAGGTAGCTAATGGATCTTTTCTTGACTCTGTGAAAATGGAGCAGTCAATGACAAGAATTATCGGACTCATTCACTTGCGGTTTGGAGATAACCATATGTAAGGAGAGAGAGGGGGCGAGGGGAACCGGCAGAAAAAAAAGCCTCACTCAACTGCTTTTTCCATTCAATAAATTTGCTTCAGAATATATTGGATTGGGGTTTGATGGCTATTTCGTGTTTTGCAGAGTGCTGACACTGGTATGATTCAGTAATTATTGTTTCTTTTAAGTTATTGCTGTAATTTTGCTTTCTAAGATCCCAATCATTCCCGCCTCTCAAGGGCACGCTTGAAAAGCGATATTTGAAAACAGCCCTCTGATAGATTGTGCCGTTAGACAGTGGCTGAGACAAATAGCCTAATTGGCACAAATTAGCTTGGCTTCCACAGATAGTTTTTATACAGCAATGTAAAATTATATTGTCAGGGCCATCACTTTCCTGCTTAGAGTGGCAGCTAACAAGAAGGCCATGGAGACATTACGGGGCTGCTGCAGAGCTGTGCCAGCCCAGGGCAGCATTCCTGGGTGCAGCCCATCCCCAGCCTGGATCCTGCTGGGACCTTGGGACACAGGGTGTGGGCACTGGGGCGTGGCACTGCACACCGCCACCATGCTCCCTGATGTGCTCTCCACGCTTCTCTGGGGCGCTGAGGATTACTCCAGTGTGGGGTCCCAGCCCCATCGGGCTCGCTCCAGCTGTGCTTCAGCCGGCAGCATCCTTGGTGCACCTGCCCGCGGGATCCACTGCTGGGACCTTGGGCACAGGTGGTGCACTGGGCGTGCACGCACGCACAGCCCATCATGCTCCCTGATGTGCTCTCCACGCTTCTCTGGGCAGCTTCCTGGGTGCCACCTCCCAGCTGGGATCCTGCTGGGACCCTTGGGGACACAGGGTGGTGGCACTGGGCCGGCACTGCCACCACAGCCCCATCAATGCTCCCTGATGTGCTCTCCAGCTTCTCTGGGCAGCATTCCCTGGGTGCCAGCCTTGCCCTGCTGGGATCCCACTGCTGGACCCTTGGGGACACAGGGTGGTGGCAGGGGCGCTGCCATGCACAGCCCCCTCAATGCTCCCTATGTGGCTCTCACGCTTCTCTGGGCAGGCATTCCCTGGGTGCCAGCCATCCCCAGCCTGGGATCTCCATGCTGGGACCCTTGGGGACACAGGGTGTGGCACTGGCTGCTGCCATGCACAGCCCCATCAATGCTCCCTGATGTGCTCTCCACACTTCTCTGGGCAGCATTCCCTGGGTGCCAGCCCTGCTCCCGCTGGGATCCCACTGCTGGATGCCTTGGGGACACAGGGGGTGGCACTGGGCGCGCTGGCACTGCCACGCACAGCCCCATCAATGCTCCCTGATTGGCTCTCCACGCTTCTCTGGGCTGGTGGAGGAGGGTGGTGAACCCCAGGCAGGAGCTGATGGGTGCCCAGCCCCATCTGGGTGGTCTGTCTGTTCTGTCTGTCTGTCTGTCTGTCTCTCCCACAGGCAGGAGTGGCAGGGGGTGGCTCTTGGTGCCCATGGGAAATGCCACCTCCACCCTGCCCTCCTCAGCCCCAGAGTCACCTGGCCAGGGGGACAGAGCCAGCTACAGGCCCAGGGAATGGAGGGCACAGCCTGGACAGGGAAGGAAAGCTGAGCTCTCCTCCTGTGAGCCCAGAGTGCCCCCCAAAAGGCCACAGGAGCCTTGTAGGTTCTCCACACAAGAGCGTGGGAGCAGCCAAAGCTGAATTTCCCCTCTGTCAGCAGAAACTCAGTTTTGATCCTCCCAGCTCCTCAGCTTGATCCTGAATGGAATTAGGACGGGCTTAAGTGAGAGAGGAAAGCAAGCTGAGCACATCTAAATGGAGGGAGAAGGGAGTAATGTGGAACTGCTGTCACAGCACAAGAGTGTGTCAGGTGCAAACAGGCTGAAAAGCATCACAGAAAGATGGATTTTCATGCAGCTGTTGGCTAAGCCATGGAATTCATCACTGCGAGGTACCACGGGCGCCCTGAGCAGCATGGAAATGGCATGTTGGGACAAGGAGGGGGGATGGAGCATTTAATGAGGCACGTTTAGGTAAGCCAGGCTGTAAGGGATCCAAATCTGGGTGTAAGGTAGGAGGAAACTGCAGGGGTGCAGAGAGGGGGAAATTGCAGGGGTGCAGAGAGGGGGAAACTGCAGGGGTGCAGACAGGGCAAACTGAGGGGTGAAAAGAGGGGCAAACTGAGGGGTGAAAAGAGGGGTAACCTGCAGGAGTGGAGGCAGGAGGAAACTGCAGGAATGCAGACAGGGCAAACTGAGGGGTGCAGACAGGAGGAAACTGCAGGGGTGCAGATGGGGCAAACTGAGGGGTGCAGACAAGGGCAAGACTGCAGGGGTGCAGAGGGGAGCAAACTGCAAGGGTGCAGACAAGGGGAAATTGCAGAGGTGCAGACAGGGGCAAACTGAGGGGTGCAGACAGGGGCAAACTGAGGGGTGCAGACAGGAGCAAACTGCAAGGGTGCAGACGGGGAAATTGCAGGGATGCAGATGGGGCAAACTGCAAGGGTGCAGACAAGGGGAAATTGCAGAGGTGCAGACAGGGGCAAACTGAGGGGTGCAGACAAGGGCAAGACTGCAGGGATGCAGAGGGGAGCAAAGTGCAAGAGTGCAGACAAGGGCAAGACTGAAGGGGTGCAGACAGGAGGAAACTGCAGGGATGCAGAGGGGAGCAAACTGCAAGGGTGCAGACGGGGAAATTGCAGGGATGCAGATGGGGCAAACTGCAAGGGTGCAGACAGGGAAATTGCAGGGATGCAGAGGGGAGCAAACTGCAGGGGTGCAGACAGGAGGAAACTGCAGGGGTGCAGACAGGGGGAAATTGCAGAGGTGCAGACAGGAGGCTCTGCTGGCTGCAACACTCAGTGCCCAGGCCTGGCTCCCAGGGCTGCCCTCACCCCCAAGGTGGGATGCTGGATTTGGGAATCCCGATGGAGAAAAGCAGATGGGAATGCAGCCAGGACACAGCCATGGAGGGACCCCGCACCATCCCAGCCCCTCAGCCCTGTCCAAGGCCATCCTGGGATGGCATGTGCCACAGCAGAGTGTCCCATACCAGCCGTGCTACAGCAGAGTGTGCCAGCCCAGCCTGTCCCACAGCAGCCTGTGCCATATCCAGCCCACAGCATGCCCACCCAGAGCCGTTGTTCCATCCCAGAGCTCAGCCCTGGCTGTGCCAGGATCGAGCCTGTGAGTTCAGGGAAGGGAGGAGGAGGCCGGGAGCAGCTCCTGGCAGCCCTGCAGGAGCAGATGGAGGATGCTCTCAGCCACGGCAAGAGCCCCAGGCCCTTCTTAACCTTGCAAATGGCTCCTGCAGCAGAGGAACAAACGCCTTACCCGGCCTGGAGGGCTCTGGCTCCCGAGGAAAAGCTGCTCAATTCTCACTCCATCCCCTTCAGACCAGCAGTTTAGCACAGACACTTGGAGCTGGAGTTGAGGACAGCTCGGGCAGATCAGGGGAGCCCATCTGGTCAGCAATTATCCCACAGTATTGGAATGGTGCTTATTCGGAAACACAGCCCCAAGGGCTGCAGAGGAATTCATCAAAAACAAGGAGCAGGGAGGAGAGAGGACTCTGGGGACTTTTAGCTCTGCTGAGCTGCTCTGAATTCCTCCACAGTGCCACGGCTCCCGTGAGTTTGTGTGTTCTCAACCCACTTCCCTCACACAGCCAGGTGAGCAGCCCTGCCCAGCCCAGCCCAGCTGCTCTGCTGGAGGTTCTGACACCACTGCAGATGTCTGAGGAACATCCCTGTAGGAGCAATGCGGGTAGGACGGTGGGGACAGATGGAGATGAGAGATCTCTGCAGCCAGRTCATGGAATTTTTGGGTTTATTGCAAAGGGCCTGGGTGCAGGGCCCTGCTGGGAGCTGCCAGCCACAGCTCAGAGCAGGCCCGAGAGAGAGAAAGAGAGGTAAAGACAGTGGTAAAGAGGATGAGAGAGAGAGGTTCCCATTACAATACAATAAACCTTCTTCTGATTGTGGATTTGGAGTTTAGTGCAAAGGGCCTGGGTGCAGGGGCCTTGTTTGGAGCTGCCAGCCCAAGCTCAGAGCAGGCCCGAGAGAAGAGAGGGGGAGAGAGGATGAGAGGGTAAGAGTGTAAGGGAGTAAAAAGTAAGAGAGTAAAAGGTAAGAGAGTAGAGCGTAAGAGGAGCAAAAAGGGTAAGAGAGTGAGGTTCCCAATTCCAATACAATAAATCTTTTCTGTGTTGAATATTCTAATTCTACAGCATTTCCATACAGCCTATAAGAATCATTACATTACCACACGTGTTACATTTTAAACCCCTAAAAACTCCTCTTTGGGCCCCTCCTGCCAAGCTGGCAGGGTCTGCTCTGACCCTTGGAGCTGTCTGCAGGCAGAGGGTTGTTGTTCCATCAAAAGGGGATCACCTTCAGCCAGCCACACCATTGTTTTTCCAGTTTGTTCAGTAACTAAAGGATCTCAAAGCTTGCTTTCATTTCAATCTCACTTATAGTTTCTATATTCTCCAAATCTTTTGCCAGGCAATCATTATTTATAAGGCTTTCCTGTTCCATCTTCCCCAACAGGAATCCAGGACACTTTGTCCCCCAGAGCCAACACCAGGAGTGACCCTGGGCCCGTCCCTCCTCCTGCTGTCCTCTCTTTCTGCTGCTGCAATTCTCCTTCCCCTCCCAGCAGCTGAGTAATGGCTTTGCAAAGATGACACTGCACTGATTTAGGGGCTTGACCTTGGGAAYGCTCCTGAAAAGCTGCGGTTTCCTGAGCAAGGCTTCACGTTGCCTTTTATGAACACTTCGCAGTCACATGGATATTTGGGTATGTAGCAACCAGCTGGGAAAAAAAAAAAAAAAAAAGAATGCAGGAGAGAAAGAAGGGATGAAAAAAAAAAATCCCTTTTATATCTCCAGGCTGCCTTCAGCAACAGCATTCCTAAATAGGAGAGGTTAAATATATTGCTGCCATTACACTCTACAAGGAACACATTCCATAAAAACGAAGGTGCCGTAAATTATACAAATATGATGCTAACAAGCCAGGAAATGCACTGCTAATGAGGTCAGCTATAGAACTCCCGCAGTGCTGCAAATCATGTGCCAATCCGGGCGCAGGAGGTGCAGGAGCAGCCCTGGGTCAGCATTTTCTGAGCGCATTTGTAACCCCCTCCCTGCTCGCAGCAGTTCTCCAGGTAGATMAAAGCTCCTCCTCTCCTGTTTGTGTGGCAGAGCCCTCCGCACTGCTTGTGCCCATTGTTCTGCGGGGAATCACTCGCTGCGATGTGCAAATATTGGTTCCACTTTGCGAGTCTGGAGCTTTTGTGTCCCTCCGAGGCTTGCTCCCGGAGGAATTCTRCATGGGGGCTTTTTCTTTCCCTGTTCGTCCTGTGTTTGCTAAAGCTCTTTAAAAAAAATGTCAAATAAACTTATTATATTGCATTATTATATTATATAATATAAAGTTGTATTATAAAAACTTAATATATTATTATATTGTATTATATATTATATTAGCATATTATATTATATTACATTTATTATATTATATTATATCATATATTATACTATATTATACTATATACTATATACTATATACTATATACTATATACTATATTATATATTATATATTATATATTATATGTTATATATTATATATTATATATTATATATTATATATTATATATTATATATTATATATTATATATTATATATTATAATGTTATTTACCCATTCACCTCCCTCCCTGCTGGGCAGTGGGACAATAAACAGAACCAAGAATTTCATGTAGGAGCCAAAGCAAGAAACCTGCACAAAACCCGTGAAAAACCAAGCTCAGAGCCCTTTGGGCTGCTTCAGATTCCTTCATCAGGAAGAATTTCTTCCTTGGAAGGGTRGATCAGGAGGTGCTGGGGGGTTCAGGAGATGCTGGGGGGGTCAGGAGGTGCTGGGGGGGATCAGGAGACGCTGGAAGGGGATCAGGAGATGCTGGGGGAGATCAAGAGGTGCTGGAGGGCAAACAGAAGGTGCTGGGGGGATCAGGAGGTGCTGGGGGGATCAGAGGGTGCTGGGGGAGATCAGAAGGTGCTGGGAGGGGATCAAGAGGTGCTACAGGGGAATCAGGAGATGCTGGGGGGGATCAGGAGGTGATGGAAGGGGATCAGAAGATGCTGGAAGGGCATCAGAAGGTGCTGGAGGGGGATCAGGAGATGCTGGAGGGCAAACAGAAGGTGCTGGGGGGATCAGGAGGTGCTGGGGGGATCAGAGGGTGCTGGGGGAGATCAGAAGGTGCTGGAAGGGGATCAGGAGGTGCTGCAGGGACCAGGTGCCTCTCACAGAAGAACCYCAACACTCCCGAGCTGCAGGCCCAGCTCAGGCAGGGTGTGAAATGTGCATTTCTGCCTCCCATCTCCATGTGGTTTTTATGGGTGCTCCAAGCAGAAAGAAGAGCAGCAGCCTCATTCAGGAGCCTCCTGGCTGGGCAGATTTATGAGCAAATGAAGGGAGGAGGAAGCACATCAGCTGCCTGGGCCAGGTGAGGGGATTAGCTCTGCTTGAGAGGAACCAGACAAAGCCAAGGCTTGGACTCGRGCTCCCATCACCTCCAACAAGGATTGGGAAGTTTGGAGGGCCTGGGATGAGCTCTGGGGCAGAAAAACCTTTTTGTGCTCACAGTTTCAGTGGCCTCAGGGCCACCAGAGAGTCCCCAGGGAGGATCCCTGCCCTCCCACCCTTCCCAGGGCAGGCACCAGCCCGTGTGGTTTCYTCTCATGCAAATAACTGCTCCGGCAGAAATGCATTTCTATATTTAATAAGCTGAATATTTACGTTAACTAAATAGCAGCTAATTATGAAAACATACTTAAGAGTCTGAGCAATTAAGCAATAATATATTACATAGTTATCAAGCCTCCAATACACATGTCCTTAATAATCAAAATATTAATATGCAGCTCCTCTTGCACTGCACAGAGCTCTGCTATTACACAGAGAGTGTCCTATTACTGCCAAATTAAATGCATAGTTAGGCGAATTTAGGACACTTAATTTAATGTGTTCCCAAGAGTTCACTGTGGCAGATTCTCCCAGACAGGCCTGGATCTAGGTAGTGCAGAATTCCTGGAACTGCTCTTTGCTCCACAGCCTCCACATGGCTCTGCTGGCTCAGGGTTAACTTGGTGCTCTGGGTTAACCCCTTCTTGGTGCTCTGGGTTAACCCCTTCTTGGTGCTCTGGGTTAACCCACTCTTGGTGCTCCGGGTTAACCCACTCTTGGTGCTCCGGGTTAACCCCTTCTTGGTGCTCTTGGGTTAACCCCTTCTTGGTGCTCTGGGTTAAACCCACTCTTGGTGCTCCGGGTTACCCACTCTTTGGTGCTCTGGTTTAACCCCTTCTTGGTGCTCTTGGTGCTCTTGGTGCTCTGGGCTGCCAGACACAACCCCCAGCAGGGGGAGTCTCAGGTTTTGGTTGATAATTGCTGCCCTGAGATGTGCAGGATGTCTCTGCTTCGGCCGCGCAACTGAAGAACGAGTCTGGACTCTTCACTTTTCGGTCTTGAGGTTGTTTATTAATTCTTATCTATAAAATTTTCTTTCTGCCCAGCCAAGATCTGCTCAGATTGGCACTCTGAGCGCCCCGAGGCAGTGTTGTCCTTTTTATACTACTAAACTACCTATAACATATTTACACTTAGTTCCCAATACCTATCACCTGTGTTAGACAGTGCACTTCTACTCTAAACCAATCCCAAAAGTGCCAACATCACTAGCAGAAAATGGAGAAGAAGAAGAAGAAGAAGAAAGGCTGGACACGCCCCAGATTCCTCCATCTTGTCCCCCATAACCCCCATACCAAAAACCCTAAAATCTACATTCTCACCCTGTGAATATTTTATATTACCACCATTCAAACCTGTGTGACTTTTCAGGTCCTCATACAAAGTGGTAACTTGCTCCAGGGGTCAAAATCAAATCCCCAGGTGTTCTGGGCACATGCCAGGGTCTCTGAGGCCCCGCAGGGTCCTCAGCAACTCTGGACATCCAAAGGGATGTGCTGAGTTCCCACAGGGGACAGAGGGGACATTTTTCACTGGCTTGCAGTGGAAATGAGGTGAAAGCAGAGCAGGAGCTCAGGTGGATGGTGCACCTGCCTCTGTCTGGGTCCCTTAGAGAGGAAACCTGGTGCTCCTGAGTTGTGCTGGAGCCCAGGTGTGGCTCTGCCTCAGTTTCCCCATCAGTGTGGCTGCTCCTAGAGGTTTGGTACAGGAGTGACATCCCTTGGGGAGGTGCAGCCCAGCTTTTATTCCTCAGGGGGATTGTGATCATGTTCACAGGGGTCCGAGGATGAGGGAAGAGACGAGGATCTGACTCCATGTTTCAGAAGGCTTGATTCATTATTTTATGAGATATATTACATTAAAACTATACTAAAAGAATAGAAGAAAGGATTTCATCAGAAGGCTGGCTAAGAATAGAATAGGAAGGAATTATAACAAAGGTTTGTGTCTCAGACAGAGAGTCCGAGCCAGCTGGGCTGTGATTTGCCATCAATTAGAAACAACCACATGAGACCAATCACAGATGCACCTGTTGCATTCCACAGCAGCAGATAACCATTGCTTACGTTTTGTTCCTGAGGCCTCTCAGCTTCTCAGGAGGAAAAAAATCCAAAGGAAAGGATTTTTCACAAAAGATGTCAGTGACAGGGGATAATTCCTGCTTCTGAGCAGCTGGTGTTGGTCTGGAAGCCCACAGAATTCATTTCCTCCTGCTCCTGGGGTGACACAGGGGGATCTCGGCGTGGGCTCTGCACACCCAACACCAGAGSTGCCCTTCTCCCCGTGCCCACCCCAGAGGAGCTGCCTGCTCACCCCTGGGTGTTTTTAAGGCCTTATCTGCCAGCTGCCTTCCAGTTGRGCTGATTTACAGCRCGAGGAGAGCGCTCTGATAAATTTCCCAGCCMGGCCCTTGCAGAGTGGGGGTATCAACAGCCCCATCCCGACAGCCCTGCCTCAGTTTCCCCATCAGTGTGGCTGTTCTTATCAGAGGTTTGGTGCCAGAGTGACATCCCTTGRGGAGGTGCAATCCAGCTTTTATTCCTCAGGGGGATAATTGCTGCTTCTGAGCTGCTGGTGTTGGTTTGGAATCCCACAGAATTCCTTTTSCTGCTGCTCCTGGGGCGACACAGACCCCTCCAAGGGCAGGGACAGTGGGGTCTGTGTACCCAGAAGTGGCACCCAACACCAGAGCTGCCCTTCTCCCTGTGCCCACCCCAGAGGAGCTGCCTGCTCACCCCTGGGTGTTTTTAAGGCCTTATCTGCCAGCTGCCTTCCAGTTGAGCTGATTTACAGCGCGAGGAGAGCGCTCTGATAAATTTCCCAGCCGGGCCCTTGCAGAGTGGGGGTATCAACAGCCCCATCCAGACAGCCCTAATGGAAAGTGCCGGCTCCGCCGAGCGGGGCCTTATTTATGACTGTCTGTAATGCCACTGCTGCGGATTTATGGCCCCTTCTGCCGGGCAGGCGGGAGCTGCAGCACGGCCGGGGAGGGGAGAGAGGGGGGAGAGCCCGGGGTGGCCACAAAGGGAACRAGGGGAGCCCAGCTGGGCTTGGCACCGGGCAAAGGGGGGCAGGAAATGGGGGGCAGCTCCTTTCCAGCCCCTGGGTGGCGAGTGGGATGCTCCATCGGAAGACGCAGATTCAGGTGTGTCCTGTCCCAGGAGGTTTTGGGAGTGATCTCCTTCTTCTCTTATCCTTTATTCTTTATTCCTATCGCATATTCCCTTATTCCGCTGATTCATTTATTTCCTTATTCCCTTATTCCCTTTCATTTTTTTCTTCCTTCCTTCTCAAGAATTCAAGGGTACCCCAACAAAGGGGAGGAGAAGATGCATTGACTCCATCTTCTCAGAAGGCTAATTAATTTGCTTTTTATTACTAGTATTATCTATACTGTATTGCATCCATACTATTCTATAGTATATATACTATATACTATATTGCTATACTGGTATTAAACAGGCTCCAGCTGGGCCTTTGGACCAGGCAAAGGGGGCAGCGGTTGGGGGCAAGCTCTTTCCAGCCCTGAGTGGGACTGTGGATGCTCCATCTGAAGAGTGCGCTTGAGGTGTTGCTGTCCCCAGAGGAGGGTTTGGGGAGTGACCTTATTCCCTTTCCTATTCTTCCCTATTAATTTTCCTTATTCCCTGATTTCCCTATTCCTATTCCCTTTTCCTATTCCTTATTCGCCTTCTTCTCCTGTAGAATTCACAGGGACCGCCCAACAAAGGGAGAGAATCGTGCATCTGTAACTCCCAATTTCTCAAAGAAGGCAATTAATTTGCTTATTATACTATTATCATACTGTATTGCTTCTATACTATTCTATACTTACTATATACTTTATTCTAACCTTATACAGAGGCTCCATGCTGGGCTTGGCACCGGGCAAAGGGGGGCAGGAAACTGGGGGGCAGGCTCCTTTTCAGCCCCTGGATTGGAGTTGGGGATTGACTCCATCTGGAAGAGTGAGCATGAGGTGTGCCTGTTCCCCAGGAGGGTTTTTGGGAGAGTGATCACCCTTATTCCTTATTGTCTATTCCCTATTCCCTTATCATTTTCCTTATTCCCTTATTCCACTTCTTCGTCCCTTAGAATTCCAGGACCCCCAAGCATAGGGAAGAATGATGCAGTCTGACTGCGCAATCTTCTCAGAAGGCTAATTAAAATTGCTTTTAATTATATATACATTTTCTATACCGATTCATATTATATCTACTCATATACTATATTCTACAGATCAGCTCCCAGCTGGCTCTGGCACTGGAGCCAAAGGGTGCAGGGGAGGGGCAGCGACCTTTCCAGCCCTGGTGGGAGTGGCCTCCATCTGGAAGAGCTTGCAGCTTGAGGTTGCCTGTCCCCAGAGAGGGGTTTTGGGAGTGATCCGTTATATCCACTATTCCTTTCCGATCCTGAATAGGTGTATTGCTAGCAAATAGTTTGCTATTCTCTCTTGGTCCAGACTCCAACAACGGGAAATGTCATCTGATCACTCGAAGGCCACATTTGAATACTTTATTATACTATATTGATTCCTATACTATATTGCACTTATATAAATAATCTAAACTGAACCTGCCAAGCAACCAGCTTGCACACACTGCACAGGTCTTGTGATTGTCCCGACACACACAACACACCTAGGCCTGGTAGCCAGGAAACAAACACCGCATACTGTGGTAAAACAATCTCAATATTGCCATTCTACTTTTGGCACAAACAGGGCACAGAAATAGAAGATTGGTGTTTTCCTTTCTCTGAGGTTAAGAATGTGAAACCCAGAAATATTCTTGGGAAGAATTGTGCCTTGCTTTTCTCTGTGAAGAGAAATGTGGTGACAATCCCTGGGCCCCAGCCTGGCCCTGATGCTCTGAGCAGGACTGAGGGGATGCTGAGCCCAAGGTCACRCAGCAAACCCATGGGGAAAAGCAGCCCCAAGAACAGAACTTGGAAAGCTGAACCCCTAATGGCCACTGCTGTGCTGGAAATGCAGGGAATAAATCATGGAGAGGTGTGGGATGCTGGTCCCCCCTCTTCTCAGCCAATGCTATATTTGCTGGAGGAATGGAAAAAATAATAAATTTTAAAAAAATTAAAAGGGAGCAGCTATAAAATCTAGATACTAATAAAATGTTCCAGGAAGATGAATTCTTCCGATATAATGGTGATCCCTGATACTGAAATGTTCCACAAATACATTTTCATAGCCCCACTCAGTATTATTTGTAGATCTTTTTGCAACCCTTGTCAACAAATTCCTGATAAAAAGGAGACACTTTGCTGTGTGCTAAAGCTATGAATTTAAGAAGTGTCAACTGGTCCTTATTTATGGCGCAATCTTTGGCTTTCTCATTTTACTGATGTGGTTTGGAGCAGACTTTCTTCCTCACTCACACGCTCTCCCTCCTCGCTCCCCACTCCAGGACATTAATCCTGCAGCTGTCTGGGGCTGAGCTGACTTTCTCAAGGTGCACAGAAGTTGTGCTCTGCAGACAAATCTCTGTGAGCAGGAAAATCCATCAATGGGAGGGGGAAAAGGCACCGCCTTGGCAAAGCCCAGAATTCTCCTGGTGCTGTTGGGCAGGGCTGGTGTTTGCTCCAGCTCCATCTCCCAGGAGGGCAGGATGGTCCTGGATGGGGACAATGGGTGAGGAAGAGGATGGTTAAACAGAGATTAATCCCTGRGGAAGGGGATGGAGGGAGCAGGAAGGGGGAGCAGGGAGGGGAGAGCCCAGTGGTGCTGCTCCCTGCTCCTTCCCTTCCCTGCACAGGCTGGAATGGGGGACACGGCTCCAATCCAGCTGGGCAATGTGGGAGTGCCATGGGTGGGTGGAGAGGAAGGAAGGAAAGAAGGAAAGGAAGGAACAGGAAAGGAAGGAAAGGAAGGAAAGGAAGGAAAGGAAGGGAAAAGGAAGGAAAGGAAGAAACGGAAGGAAAGGACGGAAAGGAAGGAAGGAAGGAAAGAGGACAAGGAAAGGAAAGGAAGGGAAAAGGAAGAAGGAAGAAGGGGGAAGAGGAAGAAGGAGAAAGAAGGAAAGGGAAGGAAAGGAAGGAAAGGAAGGGGAAAGGAAAGGAAAGAAGGAAAGGAAGGAAAGGAAGGAAAGGAAGGAAAGGAGGAAGGAAAAGGAAGAAAGGAAGGAAAAGGAGGAAAGAAGGAAAGGAAGGAAAGAAGGATAGGAAACGGAAGGCAAGGAAGGGAAAGGAAGAGAAAGGAAGGAAGGAAGGGAAGGAGGGAAGGAAGAGAGGAAGGAAGGAAAGGAATGGACGGAAGAATAAGGAAGGAAAGGAAGGAAAGGAGAAAGGAAGGAAGGAAGGAAAGGGAAGGAAAGGAAAGGAAGGAAAGGAAGGAAGGAAAGGAAGGAAGGAAGGAAAGGAAGGAAAGGACGAAGGAAAGGGAAGGAAAGGAAGGAAAGGAAGGAAAGAGAAAGGAAAGGAAGAGAAAGGAAGGAAAGCGAAGGAGAAGGAAAGGAGAAGGAAGGAAAGGAAAGGAAAGAAGGAAGGAAGGCAAAGGTGGAGGAAGAAAGGAAGGAAGGAAGGAAGGAAGAAGGAAGGAAGAAGGCGGAGGAAAGGAAGGAAGGAAGGACAGCGAAGGAAAGGAAGACGGAAGGACGAAGGAAGGAAGGAAGCGAAGGAAAGGAAGGAAGGAAGCGAAGGAAGGACAGGATAGGAAGGAAGGAAGAAGGAACGAAGGAAGAAAGGAGGAAGAGAAGGAGAAGGAAAGGAAAAGGAGGAAGGAGGCAAGGAATCAGTGGCGCCCTATTCAGCGCAGAGGCAGACAGCTAAGTTTCCTGGGATGAAAGGGCATCTCCGAAGAGAGCACCTGATGGGTCACCAAATACAACCATTCATTTGTCGCAAGCTGTTCCAGCTCCAGAGCTGGGTTTTGGTGTCCAGCGACAGCAAAACACTGGTTTATATTTGGGGAGAATCATCTCTCCATGGCAAGAACCACCTGGAGCCCCCATCCGCAAGAGCCTCCAGCTCGACAGCGGTGGGTTGGGCCTCCTGGAGTGAGGCTCGAGCGGTTCAATGCATGGTCTGGCACCCTGGCTCACCCCACCAGGGCTGACTCAGAACCTAATAAAGGAGCCTGTGGACAAGCCGGGGTTGGGGAAAATCCTTTCCGGTACATAATCCAGGACAATAGCACAGATTAATCCAGGTTAGTGTGGTGCACGGGGTGGTGACAGTGCTGACTGAGTACATGCTATCGCCAGCCTCGCTTCAGTTTTGCCCTCAGGAGGGAGGAGAGGCCATTGGGGCGGGGCGAGAGGTCTGGCGTCTCCATCCCACAGCTGGGGGAGGGGTCCCTGCTTGCCGGCCGGCAGTCCCTGAGCCCCGATGCTCGGTTCAGCAGCCTGCCTGTGCCCCAAGGCATCCAGCTCTCCCTGCCCAGGCATGCCCGAGAGCAAGCAGGCAAGGCAAAGCCACATGGTGGACGAACCAAGCTGCCGGTACTGCCCAGGCATGCGGGCTAAATGGCTTAAAAGGAAAGCGCTCTAGAAACGGGAAAAGGACAACACAGCTCGGTCAGTATCTAGACGCAACGGTGCCGTCCACCGCAAGACACACAGTCCAGTAGGCGCGCGGGTTGAGGCAAGCTCTG
>NDFG01000476.1:42857-66911 GCA_002167245.1 Sporophila hypoxantha
TTGCAGGGTCCTGGGTCTTTGCAGATCCTGGGTCCTTGCAGGATCCTGAGTCCTTGAAGGATCCTTGGTCTTTGCAGGGTCCTGGGTCCTTGCAGGATCCTGGCCAAGGCTCCCACTGGGGTTTAACTGCTCTGGAGCCACTGAGCCAGGAGACGTGGAGAATCCAGTTACAGGGAATGACACAGAACCATGAGACAGCTGCCAAAAATAGAGGCCAGGACTGAAATAGTGGCTCATGAGTCTGAGGGGCAGAGAGCAGGCCCAGCCCCGAGCAGGGCACACAGCCCTGCCGTGCCAGAGGGCTCGGAATGCTGCCTGGGCTGGGCTCTGCTCACRGTCCCCACCATGTCCCAGGGTGTAAATCCCATCAGGGAGCTGCCTGAAAGCAGAAACACATCATCTGATCCCTGCAGAGCACAGCCACAGGCAGGGATCACACTGGCACCAGGGGATCACATCACCAGGGCCAGGGAATATTCCTGGGTGCAGGCACAGAGGGAGCAGCTCTGCTGCACGCTTGTGCTGCTAAATTCTGGAGGGATTTGGGCCAGAAGAAACCAACTTCCCTGAAGATCTGGATGGCAAAAGGGCAACAAAGAAGGTTTGGGGAGTTCCTTAGTGCAGTCTGGCCTTTGTCACCCAATTCTAGCCGTGGGAGAAGGTCCAGGCTGGCTCCAGCTCCCACATTGTCCCTTCCCTGCTCCTGCACCCCTGAGTCCTGCAGCCTTTCCTGGTGCCAGGGGCGGCAGAGGAGGGCCTGTCTCTTATACACATCTAGATGTGTATAAGAGACAGAGTCCACATTGTCCCTTCCCTGCTCCTGCCACCCCTTCCTGGTGCCAGAAGTGGCAGAGAAGGGCTCCTTGTGCCCTCCTCCCATCAGCCCAATTTAGCCACAGGCAGGGATCACACTGGCAAGAGGAGATCACATCACCAAGGCCAGGGAATATTCCTGGGTGCAGGCACAGAGGGAGCAGCTCTGCTGCACGCTTGTGCTGCTAAATTCTGGAGGGATTTGGGCAGAAGAAACCAACTTCCCTCAAGGTCTGGATGGCAAAAGGGCAACAAAGAAGGTTTGGGGAGTTCCTTAGTGCAGTCTGGCCTYTGTCACCCAATTCTAGCCATGGGAGAAGGTCCAGGCTGCCTGCAGGGAGGGGAAGATCCCASATTGTCCCTTCCCTGCTCCTGCCACCCCTTCCTGGTGCCAGAAGTGGCAGAGAAGGGCTCCTTGTGCCCTCCTCCCATCAGCCCAATTTAGCCACAGGCAGGGATCACACTGGCAAGAGGAGATCACATCACCAAGGCCAGAGAATATTCCTGGGTGCAGGCACAGAGGGAGCAGCTCTGCTGCACGCTTGTGCTGCTAAATYCTGGARGGATTTGGGCAGMAGAARCCAACTTCCCTSARGRTCTGGATGGCAAAAGGGCAACMAAGAAGGTTTGGGGAGTTCCTTAGTGCAGTCTGGCCTTTRTCACCCAATTCTAGCCGTGGGAGAAGGTCCAGGCTGGCTCCAGCTCCCACATTGTCCCTTCCCTGCTCCTGCACCCCTGAGTCCTGCAGCCYTTCCTGGTGCCAGGGGTGGCAGAGRAGGGCTCCTTGTGCCCTCCTCTCATCAGCCCARTTTGTGGAGAGTTAGTCCTAAATCGTGCCACAGGATGCCACAGACTCATCACTTCCAGCAGTGTGGAGACAGCGCCTTTTATCCAGCGGGGCTCCTCAGCCAAAACGCTTTGTGTTTAAGAACTTGATCCTGTATTGTTTTCTCAGCTTGTTTGTATACACCGAGGAAAAAGCAGAGACTAATAGTTGTGTGAATTCCTCCTTGGACTGGGAATGCTGGGCTTTTGTTAGTGCTTGCAGTTGAAGGCAATTGCGATGTGTTAAGCAGGGACTACAGCGGGTATTTATTTACCTCTAAAGGGTTTTACTGCTTCCACACACACATTCTTYGCTGATTTGAACATCCTGAAAGCCCAGCTATGTGTGTGCCAATGCTCTCCAAACTGCATGGCCGGTTCTTGCAGGGTTTTCCTCACAGGGTCAGCTCACAAAAAGAAGGTCATTCAAAAGACAAGCGATGTTTAGAAACTGATAACCACGGGTCCTGCTGAAAGGGATTTGATTTCCCCATCTAAAAGGAGATCTTTGATTAGTGACTGATGGGGYAACTTCAAAAGCTCACGGGGTCTGGCTGAGATAAGCATTCAAACCTGGGATGCTCCTTCCCAAAGCCTCTTTGATCTGGAATTAAAGCTAGAAATCTTGCAGGCTTTATTGTGCGATTTCCAGTGGTTTTAATGATGTACCAGGCACAATAGGATCCACCTGGATTTCCCTCTCCTGCAGGGAAGGGTTTTAGCTGTGCCTTTCTGGGCTGTGGAGGTCCTCACAGCACGAGAAGCCCATTTTGGAGGTGGAGGGGCACTGAACCCCCTTTGTTTTGGGGTGATGGCAGCGAGCAGGGGGTCTGACCCTCGTGGCTCCTGTGCAAGGTTTGCTCCCCAACAGTGGCACAGAGGGAGCTCCTTGTGCTGGGAACTGAACCACGACCTTTGCTGCTGCTACTGGGGCCCCACCAGTTTGTTTTTGTCCCTCAGGTCTGGAAAGAGCCCCCCACTCCTGTGTCCCCATCCAAGCCTTTCCCTGGGGTCTGTTCCAGTCCCTGTGCAGTGCCATGGGCAGCAGGCTGGGAGCTGGGTGTGTGCCCAGCCTGCAGAGGGGCACTGCCAGTCCCCCCCTGGCTCCTGAGCACAGAATGTGTCACACCTGGAAGTAATTAGAATGAATTTTTACTCATTCATAGCTAATTGCACAATTACTCTCCTATGAAAGCTTYAGCTCTCAGAAGACACTTCAACACATGAAATGAGTTTCTCTGAATCTGCCTCGAAGAATCATCACATGAAAACTCAGGCTGGATCCTAAACATTCTTTTTCTTTTCAGATTGAGCCATTCCTTCCCAAAACGCTGGCTGGGAGGGTTTGCAGAGTAAAGAGGAAGGGTGAGCTGTGTCCCCAGACCTGCTGTCCCCAGGCTGTGTGTGTGACATCCCAGCAGGAGCTCTCCTTGTGCTCCCTGCTCCAAGCCAAGCTGCCAAGCCCTGTCCCCATGCTGAGGGTGGTGTGGCCGTGCCCAGCTGGGATGGGGCCAGGCTGCAAGCCCTGGTGGTGGCAGGGTCTCTGCTGCTCAGAGTGACCTCGAGAAAAGTTCCAAAGTCTCTTTCACACAGCCCAGCTCTTGGAAGAGAGTCAGGGCTCTTCTATTTCTCTCGTGTCTCAGGTTTGTTTATTGTCTCATTATCTATAAATTTTATCTCTTGCCTGCTGAGGTACGTTCCAGCAGGACAGTTCAGGCACTTTCGCTGACCCAGTGGTGGTGTTATGTCTTTATACTAAAAACTACGTGTACAATATTACTAATTCTTCCCATACCTATCACCCTGTGTAGACATGAGTTCTACTCTAAACCAAATCTGTTGAGTTGCCACATCCACGTAGAAGTTGGAGGCAAGGAAGAAGAGAGAAGGCTGGACATGCCCAGATCCCTCCATTTGACTCTTTGAACCCCCATACCAAAAAACCCCAAAATCTACTTTTCCACTCTCGTGATAAACTTCCACTAATATGTCTACTTATTTGTCATGGCTTGCTGATCTTCATCTAAGGTTGGTAACTTGCTCCACGGGTCATAATCAAACCCACACAGGCATTTTGGGCTCTGTGCCAGGGTCTCTGAGCCCCCTGGCAGGGGTCTGGGCTGCTCAGGACAGCCAGAGGGATGTCCTGGGTCCTGCCAGGTGGGCACAGGATCCGTGTCTGCCTGCAAACCTCCCCGACCCACTTCGCCGAGGCGCCTGACGCGCCGTCGAGATCTCCTGCACGCTTGCAAATGATGTTTACTATTTAATAAGATGTGATGAGACTGTTCTGATACTTCAAAGGCAGCTGACAGTTTTGTTAGAAATAATCAAGGAACTTTTGGACAATTACAGTGAAGGCTTTGACAGCAAGAAAACGCACAAACCTTGTAACTGTAACCAGCACCAAAGTCAGAGACTCTTCCCTGGAAACAACTTGAATATTCATTTTATCCATTAGGCGTCACTTTTTTTATTTATTTATTTTCATTCCGTGCTTTTCATGTCACTTTGCTTTCTTCATGCCCAGGAGAGCTCTTTTCTTGTTACAAGATGTGAATCTTCCCACCTTCTTGAACCTCCCTGTCTCCCATTCAGAGCTCTGCTGTCTCCCTGTCTGGCTGCTGCTGCTTGGGAAGTGGGGGGGACACACTAAGGTCCCCATTCTGCAGGTTTTTAAAGCATCAAGAAACTCCAGGATTTCTGTAAGGTCCCCAACAGCCATGGCAGCAAGGTCAGCAGAAAAAATCCTGAGTGAATTCCAAGGGATGGGGCCGGACTTGGGCAATAAAAAATATCAGAAATTCAGGCAGGGTCAGTAAAACTTCAATATCCCTTGAAAGCATCCAACAGAGCAGGTGAATAGGAAGGAAACACAGCAGGGCTCTTCCTCTGGGTCATCTGAGATGCTGATTTCCCCTAATATTGATTGATGCTCAGCCTATGGACACATTGTCAAGCAGCCACACAGGGCTGTTCTCCAGCTGACGTGCAGGGAGAGCATTTCATTTAATCACAAGCCTTCCATCAGTCAGGCTGGCGAGGAGGAAATTTGATAACACGGATGTAAAACTAAAGCCTCAGATTTAATAAGACTTTTGGGTGGAATTAGCAGGGACACACAGAGGCACCAGCGCACCCGGGGTGAGAATTGCAGGGATGACAGGACTCCAGCAGCAGAACCAGCACCTCATTATCCCATTAGCAAAGCTGTGAAGGCAAAATTGCTGATGRGAGAGAACTCTTGGGTGCTGTTAGATCAGCCCTGCCTGAGCCCTGAGGTGGATGGACATGAGGAGGTGAAGCYCTGGGGTGTCCCTGCCCCATCTCCAGGTGCACCCCAGCCCGGGGGCTCACTGGGGTGTCTGGAGTCTTGTTTTGCCAGCACCGAGTCCATTTTCTACTTCCAGCCCCATCAATCCTTGGTGGTGCCAGCATGAGTCCATTTTCTATCTTCAGCCCATCAACTCTTTGTGTGGCAGCACGAGTCCATTTCCCAGGTTCCAGCCCATCAACTCCTTGGTGGTGCGCAGCACAGTCCCATTTTCTACTCCAGCCCTAGTCAAGTCCTTGTGGCCCAACACAAGTCCATTTCTATCTTCCAACCCATCAGCGTCCTTGGATGTGCCAGCACAAGTCCATTGTTCTATTTCCAGCCCATCAACCCTGCACCCTGTTGACTGGAGCCTCGCATCCTCGACCCCCTCTGCAGCTGCCCAGCACCCACCACTCCTCCCACAGCCCCCAGTACGTCGCTGGGAGAAATAATTCGCAAAGGATTAGTGTGTGGATTGAATGGCAGGGCTTTGTGTGACCAACAGGGCTTGCTTTGTCAAAAAGGTCTTTACAAAGTATCCGGCGCGGTGTCAGAGGACAAGTTTTTATAATCATGTAAAATATTTATTTAAAACGTCAAGCCATGTCACTACTTCTTTCATTTTTCAAAACTGTTTTGTTTTTTTACTGGATGATAAATTATCTTCAGACAGCTCAATATGACTATAATTAACTTGAAAATAAGAACCAGAGTGTGAAGCTGAGGCAGAGACTTTCTAACTCAATAAGCCAGGCGTGGCTATGTTTTTTTTTTTCCCCTCTCCTCTTCCCTTTCCCTGCACTGAATTGCCTCTGCCCAGACACTCAGGAACATGGAAAACCCAGACAGATGGGATGAGCGGGCTCTCTGCCCCTTCCTGCCCTGCCCAGGTGTGTTTGCTGCGCCGATGAGGGGCAGGAATCATCACCGCAGGAGGGAACGAAGCTTGCCCCTGCTCCTTTGCCACCAATGAAAGAAATCAAGGCTGGAGTGTGACACAAAGTGACTTCTTGGAAGCAAACCCTGCCGTGTGAAGTGGGGTTTTCCCCTTCTTCTTTCATGCAAGGGCTTGCTGCACTTCGAAGAGGGGAAAGGCATATTACTGATTAATTAAGAAAAAGCCTCCCAGATTATTTTCCCTCTGTGCTGAGGTGCATCTTCATCCCTGCTGCCAGGAATCCTCCTGGAAAGCAGCCCCAAACCCTACAGCCCCAGCCCAGGTGAGGGAGGATGGACAAGGTGAACGAATAACCACATGTGCACATCTGCTCTTTTCAAGGAAAAAGAGACTTTTAAATTTTGACTCCACATTTTGTGATTTCAAAAGTGACGTGGATTGGAGGTGACGTGCCACCTCTCCATGACACTGGACAAACCAACAATTCTATAATTTTCCTCGCTCCGCCAGGAAAGAAATGCAAACACAATAAGTTATTTACATAAAGTTGTGTGAGAAAGCTCTATTACAAGAATGCACATCAGAAAAGGCTTGGAAAATCTTAAAAAAATCATTTAAAAATCTTTAAAAATCATTAAAAATCATTTAAAAAATCATTAAAAATCTAACAAAAGGGATGAGGACTCAGTGCACCGTGCTGAGAGACAGGACCAACGTCCCCTGTGCTCCCCTGGCCTGAGCAAACACTCCCCAAGCCCAGAGTGTGAGGAAAGCAATGGCAGGGGTGGCAGGGCTCCCACCCCACTCTGGGTTGAGCTGGCCTGGTGTCACAGCTGTCACTGTCACATTTTCTGAAAAAATCCTCTTTGCCCAGGATTTCTTCTCCTGGGAAGCTGAGAAGCCTCAGAGAAAATGAAAACAATAATTACCTGATTTGCTTTCCTGTTTTGGTGCTTTGAATGTTGGCTTAGAAATTGTTTATCCAACAGGTGGTTGTTGATTGGTTTCATGTCAATTGTTTTACTTAATAACCAATCACCGTCAGCTGTGTCAGGACTCTAAAAAGCAAATTTTTCATGAGTATCTTGTAAGTCTTCTGTCTGTATCCTTTCTCTATTCTTTAGATAAGTTTAGTATAGTATAAATATAATATAATATAATATAATATAATATAATATATATAATATATATATAATATAATATAATAATAATATAATATAATTAAGTCATAAGTATAATATAATATAATATAATATAATAATAATATTATATAATTATAATATTATAATAATAATAGTTAATATATAATATGATAACATAACAACATAACATAATATAATATATAAAGTTATAAAATAATAAATTAACCTTCTAAGAACATAGAATCACATTCTCAATTCCTCCTTCCTCCTGGAGACCCCAAAAATACATCACAGCTCCATGGGGCACAGGGAACAAGGGGCAAAGGCTGGCAGGGAAGTGGCACCAGGATGGGCTCCTCAACCCAAACCAGAGTGTGAGATCCACAGGACACACCAGAGAGGGAAAAATCCCTGCCCATCCCCTGGTGCTGAGAACCTGAGAACCTTCCAGGCTGAAATCAACCCCAGCATCTCCAGAGGAGGAGGGTGACAGGACAGGACCTTTTCCACCCCTTTTTGTGGCTCTGCAGTTTGGAGAGGCCCATCAGRAGCCACAGCAGGTTCTGTTCCCAGAGCTGGGGTGGCAGCACCACCATCCTGCCCCACAGCAGGTCCCCACGTCACCAGGGAGCGCCGCCGCCTGCCAAGCAAACATCAACAAAACCTCTTTTCAGCCAAAACAGATTTTTCAAACCAAGTGTAAATATTCATGAAAAAATGTTGGTTTCGGTAGAGGTTTTCCTGATCTTCTTGGAACTGGTAATCAAAATAATGTTTTTTAAATTGCGGGGTTTTTTGGTTTTTTTTTTTTTAAAGAAATTCTTTTAAGTTCTCATTTCAACAACTCTAAATTTATTCCATGAAAAAAAACTTCAGGTCAGCTGAAATTTTGGGTCAGAGTGGTGAAAGGAGATGGCTGCTCTTCTTGCCTCTTCAGCACGAGCCTCTTCAGCGAGCTTTGGAGGCCGCTGCGCTGCTGCACTTCCCCAGGGCTGGCTTGGGCGAGAGTGCGTCCGTGTCGTCCGGCCCCAGTGGCTCTGTCTGTCCAAACCCAGCACTGGAGATTCTGAGCTTCAAGCGTACTCAGCCCACCTGGGCGTTTGCACACCCAGCCCCATCATGCTGGCGTCAGCTGATTTTAAAAATATCCCACACGATTTTAGGGCCACCCAGAAACAGCCCAGGCCAGAGCAGATGGTTCAGCAAGCCAAACTGCCATGAGGAAAATACCTTGGAATACAAAGTGATTTACACCGCGGGACTGTCCCCCATGGGGCTTCTTCCAGGCCACTGGAGCTCTCTGAGGGCTCTCTGTTGGGTCAGGGAGTGGTGAAGACGATGGCTGCTCTTCCCTTGGCCTCGTTCCAGCAACGAGGCCTTTCAGGAGCTGGGATGGCCACTCCTGCTGCAGCTTCCAGGGCTATAAGGCAGAGCGGAGTCCGTTTGGTCTGCCCCAGCGTGCTCTGTCTGTCAAATCCAGCCACTGGGAGCAATCCTGAGCTCAGCAGCTCAGCCCCACCTGGGTTTGCACACCCAGTCCCTCACTCTGGGCAGCAAGCTGATCCCCATCCACATTCCCACACGATTATAGGGACACCCCAGAAGGGCCAAGCCAGAGCAGCAAGTTATCATTGCCACATGCCATGAGGAGAAAACAACTGGATAAAGGATTTTTTTACACCGCAGGGATGGTTCCCTTTGGGCTTCTTCAGCCACGGAGGCTCTCTGAGGGCTCTCTGTTGGGTCAGAGTGGTGAAGCAGATGGCTGCTCCTCTCAGCACAAGGCTTTCAGGAGCTGGGAGGCCCCTCCTGCTGCAGCTTCCAGGGCTATAAGGGCAGAGGTGTCCAGTGTGTCTGGCCCCAGCATGCTCCTGTCTTCCAAACCCAGCACTGGGAGCATTCCTGACTTCAGCAGCTCAGCCCCACTGGGTTGCACACCCCACCTCACTCTGGGACGCAGCTGATTAACAATCCCACATGATTTAAGGGGACACCCCAGAAACAGCCCAGCCAGAGCAGCGGTTCAGCAGCCAAACTGCCCACAGGATAAAACACCTGGAAAAGGTGATTTTACACCCAGGGAAGTTCCCTTGGGCTTCCTCCAGCCACTGAGGTTCTCTGAGGGTCTCTGTTGGGTCAGAGTGGTGAAGAAGATGGCTGCTCCTTCCAGCACGAGGCCTTTCAGGAGCTGGAGGCCGCTCCTGCTGCAGCTTCCCAGGGCTGGCGGGCAGAGTGTGCTTGTTGTCAGCCCCCAGTGTGCTTTGTCTGTCAAGCCCAGCACTGGGAGCATTCCTGGTCCTCAGCAGCTCAAGCCCCACCTAGGTTTGCACCCAGCCCCTCACTCTGGGCAGCAGCTGATTTTAAAAATGCCCACACGATTTTAGGGCCACCCCAGAACAGCCCAGGCCAGAGCAGCAGTTCAATGCAGCCAAAACTGCCATGAGGAGAACATACCTGGATAAAGTGATTTTACACCCAGGGATGTTCCCCTGGGCTTCTCCAGCCGTGGAGGCTCTCTGAGGGCTCCGTTGGGTCAGAGTGGTGGGAAGGAGATGGCTGGCTCTTCCAGCAACGGAGCCTTTCAGGGAGCTGGGAGGCCGCTCCTGCTGCAGCTTCCCAGGGCTGGTGGGGCAGTGTCGTGTGTCCCCAGTGTGCTATGTCTGTCGAAGCCCAGCACTGGGAGCATTCCTGAGCTTCAGCAGCTCAGCTCCACTGGGTTTGCACACGCCGGACCCCATCACTCTGGGCAGCAGCTGATCCCATCCACCCACACGATTTCTAGGCGCCACCCAGAACAGCCCAGCCAGAGCAGCCAGTTCATGCGCCAAACTGCACAGGAAAAACACCTGGATAAAGTGATTTACACCCAGGGATGTTCCCCTGGGCTTCTTTCCAGCCACTGAGGCTTCTGAGGCTCTCTGTTGGTCAAGTGGTGAAGAGATGGCTGCTCTTCCCGGCCTCTTCCGCCGACGGAGCGCTTTCAGGAGTGGGAGGCCGCTCCTGGCAGCTTCCAGCGGCTGGTGGGGCCAGAGTGTCCGTGTGCCGCCCCAGCGTGCTCTGTCTGTCAAACCCAGCACTGGGACATTCCTGGCTTCAGCAGCTCAGCCCCACCTAGGTTTGCACCACCCGCCTCCTCACTCTGGGCAGCAGCTGATTCCATCCCCTCCCACACGATTTTAGGGCCACCCCAGGAAGGGCCCAGGCAGAGCAGCAGTTCATGCAGCCAAACTGCAGACAGGAATAAAACACCTGGATAAAGTGATTTTACACCCAGAGATTTCCCTTGGGCTTCTCCAGCCACTGGAGGCTCTCTGAGGCTCTCTGTTGGGTCAGAGTGTGAAGAGATGGCTGCTCTTCCAGCACGAGGCCTTTCAGGACTGGGAGGCCGCTCTGCGCATAGCTTCCAGGGCTGGCTGGGGCAGAGTTGGCCGTGTGTCCGGCCCCAGCAGTGCTCTGTCTGTCAAATCCAGCACTGGGAGCATTCCTGGCCTCAGCAGCTCAGCCCACCTGGGTTTGCACACCGGCCCTCACTCTGGGCAGCAGCTGATTTTAAAAATCCACACTGATTTTAGGGCCACCCCAGAAGGCCCAGGCCAGAGCAGATGGTTCATGCAGCCAAACTGCCACGAGGAATAAAACACCTGGATAAGTGATTTTACCCCAGGGATGTTCCCTTGGGCTTCCTCCAGCCCTGTGAGGTTCTCTGAGGCTCTCTTGGGTAGAGTGGTGAAGGAGATGGCTGGCTCTTCCTTGGCTCTTCCAGCACGAGCCTTTCAGGAGCTGCTGCCCAAGGCTGGAGTCACTCCTGCTGCAGCTTCTGCAGCCAGACTGCCACCGAGGAAAAACACCTGGATAAAGTGATTTTTAAAGTGATTTTACACCCAGGATTGTTCCCCCAGCCACTGGAGGATCTCTGAGGCGCAGAGTGGCAGGAAGGGGATGCTTGGTGCAGGTCCCCATCTCCAGGCAGGGACCGAGAGGAGCTGCGCCTCGTTAGGGCGATAATCGAGCGTTCAAACCCTGCTGCATTCAAACCAAGCCCAACTCCCCCCCCCACGCCTTCACCCTGCCCTAAAATTCCATCACAAGGCGGAAGGCAGCCGGGAGCGCCGTCAGCAGCGGATGTTGACAGCCTTGATGTCTTGGCGGGCAGGATCCAGCAGTATCTCCACTGTAGGCGCTAGATATTTAATAAAGTAAAACCCCCAGGATCAAGCAGCTGCAATCCCTCCCAGCTCCTTTTCTTCTGCCCTGCTCGAGCTCTTTCAAGCCTGCCCCCGTCTCTCTCCAGAAAATCCTTTCATGCCTCTCACCAGACTGACATTTTGACAAGTTGCCACGAGGACATCTGATTTGTTACAAATTTCAAGACTAATAAATCTACCTGTCAAAGCGGAAACTTTAAAAGGAGCTAAGCCCAGCGGGTATAGTTTACAGAATCAAGTTGATGAAACGTGTAGGATGGAGAAATTATATCTGTCACAATCCACCCACATTAGTTCTGTAAGAGATGTTGGCAACTGAACAAACGTCTTTCACAGCCTTTGAAAAAAAAAAAAGGGGGAAAAAATAAAAGGAGCTGTTAATACTGTGAGTAACAAGTAACAGTTCTATTTGTAAACTAGCAAATTTATTTATTTAATTTTAATTGCTGTAGACACGCGAGAGGGAGTGACCCTCCTCACCCCCACACCCCTGGCCCAGGGTCTGGGGGCTCTGGGCACCCTCACTTGCCCCAGCTCCTCGCTGTGCTTGTGGCAGTGTGGGATGTGCTGCTGCAGGTGCTGTTCCTGCTGGATCCAGCCATGAAACCCTCTCAGTGAAAGCCTCTCCTCGCCCTAGAGCCTGGTGGATGTGTCACCCCCAGCCCTTCTGGTCTTTGCTGGATTTTGGTGGTATTTTGGTTTTAGCTGGTATTTTCTCTGTTCTCTCTTGCTTGTGAGACCTGGGAACTACTACAGGGAATGTTCTGCATTCTGCCAGACCACCCCCATCCACAACTCTGGGAATTTCGCAAAGGGCTCTGCTTGACTTTCTCCCTGTCTAGGTTGGTGTCCCCAGGAGCTGTGAGCACCCATGGCCGAGCAAAAGCAGGGGCTCCATCCGCCCTGGCTCTGTGCAGGAAAAAAAAGAAAGGAAAGAACACACAAACCTTTCCCATGCCCCTACTTGGACACAGGGATTCAGTTTGGTTGAAACTTCCTGATGGGTGTTTGAAAGGAGATGAAAGAGAGCATCCGAGGGAAGGAGATGTGGCCTCGTACCCAGCTGAATTCCTCTTTTTATTGCATCTCCCTCTTGAGGCAACAGACATGAGCAGCCAGTTCATTCTGCCTGCTGGAAAGAGATTGATTGGAAGTCACACATTGCATGAAACTCCTGTAAGCCACGTCTTGCAGCGCTTGGAGAGTCTTCCAGGTGGATCTAATGACTGAGTGAAACCTCAGAGCTGAATATCTATGACAGCTGGTGTGTAGAACTTGCCCACTCCCTTCATTACAGGGGAGGCTGCAGTTTGAGCTCTTTTCCACTCATTTCCCAAGTGTGCAGAAGAACCTCCTGGCCTTCTCCCCAGCCTGCAGAGCTGCGCCGTTGACCTAGCATGATGCAGGAGAGCAGAGAGGGGAGTGCTGGCTGGTCTCCACTGCCTGCACGTGGCCCCAGTCTCTGCTGCCCTTTGGCAAGACCAGTGCCAGGAGCCCACGAGCAGGTCCACCCTGCCAAGCTCGTGAAATTCCCTCTTCAAGTGATGCCCAAACAGCAAAGCCAGGCCAAGGCCATGGCTCCCAGGACACTCTCAACTTGGGTCGAGACCCCACTTGTGAGACCCCAGGTTTGGTGGTTCTGCTGCCTGGAGAAACTCAGCAGGAGCCTCTCCATTGTTGCAGCGTGGCATTTCCACAGGATGAAGAAATTCCAGCCAGTCAGCAAATCCCACCAACCTCTCCCTAGAACTAGGAGGTTCTGAACCTCAGCTCTGCACAAGCTGGGATCATCTGGGCCATCCCTCACTTCCACCAAGTCTTAGCTAGCTGTGCTTCCAGGGGAGCCAGTCAATGATTTGTTCCTGTGGATTGCACTCGAGGAGCGAGCTTGCAGGAAAGTTTATTAAGCTGGTTTTTTCTAATGGCCACAGTGCTGTGGACTGGGAAGCCGCTCCGGCTTCCTGCTCCCTTAGAAGTCAAATAAAAATAATCACGAACTGATGGGAAAAATATATTTCTGTAGCTGCAGCAGATAATATATCGAGATGGAGTACCTGCCATGTCCCTCTCTCTGTGACACTTCCAGGGTCAGGGTTGGGGCTGGGATTCAGTGTAAACCAACCTGCCCTGGGGGTTTCAACCTCTGCATTTTTCAGTGTAATTCCTGCTGTGAGGTCTGTCTGTGATGAGGTGGACAGCAGAGGGGGTGGCACCTCAAGGGTGGGTCTGGTCTGCTGGGTTTGGGGTCTTTCCCCACAGTGTCTGGACTGCTTGAGCTCTCCCACATGGAGAGAGAGAGCTGGTGAGGAATTGGGCCTTCACAGCAATACTGCCATAAGGACCAAGGGCTCTCCAGTGAATCCCAGTGTGTCCCAAGTCTGTGCATGAGCACTCAGACGTGGCTGTGCTCATCAACAAATGCGCTTCAGCCCCAGTCTGAGCAGTCTCGGAGTGAGATAGGCGGATGCAGGCAACCCTCTCCCTCAAGCAGACCCAGGAGCCAACCTCTTCTCACCCATCCTGCTCAGAACGCACAGCAGCGAGGCGAGTTATCCAAGATGAATTTAACTCATTCCTCTGCCGATAAACTCTGAGTTAGGGAAGATACGAGCTGTGTTACCCAAAGAAGTAAATTATTAGCTCCCAGATCGCCAACCATTGCTGCCAACCGAGCCAGGGAAAGGGCTGGTGGCAGGGCCAGTCATGGCCAGGGATACCTGCAGCTAACCCATGAGTGGTGGTCCAGACACCTGCATCCTTGTTTATTCCTCCATCCTGATCCTCGCCTATAACTAGTTACCTGCCCAGTGCCTGCTTGGCCTGCCAACCCTTTGACCTTGCGCACCGAAGCTGGGGAACATGAGACTGCAACTCTGCAACATCTTGTTTTGGTGAAGAATATGTTAGAAAATTTGTGTAGAACTTAGGCACTGCCCATGGAAGTGTCTAAGGCCAAGGATGGGCTTGCAGTCCAAGCCTGGGCTGAGGTGTAAATGAGATAGCAACTTTAAGGGTCCCTTCCACACCAGACCTCTCTGGGAGTCTCCTGATGTGCTCCACAGAGCAAACTGGCTGTACAGCTGAGATCCGGCTGAGTACCAGAAACCCACACTTACCCCAACTCCTGGCGTCTGAGGCCACATGAGTACCGATCTTGGACCTGCGGGACACAATCCAGGTCACAATATTTGGAATGCAGGAGCGATTTTGGGAAGCCCCCCAAGCTCTCCGGGACAAGTTTGAATGGCCTTTGTCCCAGCAGGAGATGCAACTGGACAGGCCGTGCGGGTGCAATTTGAAATTTGTTTTTGTTCCAGCCATGCAGCATGGAGAATGGCGGGGTTGTCCGCCAGCTGTCCTAGCTTCATGACCTTTTCTCCCCAAATCAGAAACATTTAGCTGCTCTACGAAACCAGAAGACAGATAGAACCCGTGTGTCTTTGCATGTTCCCCGTCTCCTTTGTGGCATGGAGCTCGCCTCCCTCTGGAGTTACTATCAGCCCTCCAGGTGCAAGGAGCACTAATCAGATCATTACAGGCTCCCATAGCCAGGCCCGCTCCGGCTGTCACCCCCCTCGACCGTTGCAGATGTTTGGGGATTAAGGGAGCCATTCACATTCACAGTCAATCGCTTCAATAAACAGGCTGAGAGAGTTTTAAAGTGATTCAAGGTAAAGCTCTTATTTAAAACAACCAGAGAATCTTTTTTCAACCTACAGCTTGACATCACTAACTAGTAAAATCACCAATCGGGTCTTGTGGGAATGAAAAGCCAAAAATACTGTCAGAAGACCTGATTTTTCTGGCTACTGTTGCCTCAGAAACATAACCATGTGTGTTAATCAAAACCCAAAATCTTTGTTTTACGCATTTCTAAGACCCTTAGCTAGCTCTTAAATAGTTAGCATTTACCACGAGGGATATTTAAATTCACACCACTGCTTCCTTACTTGAGAGATAGGAAACAGGACACCACACTTACAGGCCTCACGCCCTGTCCGGGCTCCCGCGAAATTGTTTTTTGTACAGCCATGCAGCATGGAAAGGGCCTTTCCCTATGCTTGTCTTGAGCTTCATGACGCTTTTCCCGCAAGTCAGAACGATTTCATGCTTGCACGAACCAAACCATCTACTAACTTTACCTATCGGTGAAAAACATCTCTGTGCAAAGATGGAGAAAATCAGACAGCTACCAGCAGGGGTAACTTCAGCAGAGGACAGCTAATGCAGGAATGGATTTGGTATTTCACAGCGCATCTTTGTTGAAAAATCTAATTCCTGTAGGATATTTACCTCACTGAGAAGCTGAGAGCCTCAGGAACAATAAGAGGTAACAACATTGTTATCCGCTGCTGCGGGAATGCACAAACAGGATCAATTGTGATTGGTGCTCATGGGTTGTATTTCTAATTAATTGGCCATCACTAGTAGCCGATGCTCGAGACAGAAGTCCGACACACAAGACCGCGATTTTGTGATAATTCTGTCTTTGTCATATTCTTAGCTAGCCTTCCGAGAAAATCCTTTCTTCTGAATTCTTTAGTATACTTTTAATGTAAATATATCATTAAATAATAAATGTCAGAGCTTCTGAAACATGGATGTCAGACCTATCTCTTCCCTCAATCCTGGACTCTGGTGAACACGGTCACATAAGGGAACAAGGCAATAGACACATCCAGCTACATCACGGAAGGGTATAGGTGTGGATATTAGGAAAGAAATATTTTTTCACAAAATATTAATTAAAGTACTGGAATGCTCTTCCCGCAGGTGGTGGACACATCACTCCATGGACTGTAGGTGTATAAAAAAGACTGGACATGCACGCGCTGTGCTGTGAGTGTCTGGGAGGTGTCCAGGGCACAGTTGAGCTCGCATGATCTCAGAGGTCTTTCAAACCTGCATATCGATCCTGCATTATCTTTGTGATCTTATATGATCCTCTTGACCGCGGAAATCCAACTGAGTCTGGAAAGCCCTCCAAATACACTGATACCAACCTTGCACTGCCGTCCCCACCACGAACCATAAGATCCGTGCAGATCCCACGTCCACGTAATTGTTCCTTGGGCACCTCAGGATGGAGGGTTTTACAGCGGGCTGGACTTTTCAGGGGCCCTCGACGGGCACCCAAATATACCTGTTGAGAGGTGTTGGGCACAGTTGGACTCGCATGACTCAGAGGGTCTATTCCAACCTCATCATTCTGTGATTCTGGATTCTAAGCTCCTGGGATCCTAGCCAGCAGGCCATCATAGAGAACCCCTCGCCCACCTCCCCTGGCATCCTTGCCCCCGTGGCCCAGAGAGGCTCCTGCCAGAGCAGGTTCTGGTGGGCTGGTGCATGCTTGGGGCCTGTCCCCGTCCACAAGCGCTGGCCAGTGCCTGGGCGTGCAGCTTTCCGCAGCGTGTTCCCCCACCACCGCAGTGGTTGGAGCTCAGGGGGGCGAGTCAGCTTCCGCGCTCGGTTTCAAGGTACAGACCTGGAAAGCAGAGATTGGGATCCTCTTTCAAGGCTGCAGCAGGACCCCCTCCTGCTCTGCTGTTGGACAAACAAATGTCAGGTTAGAAATAACCTGGGCCTGGCAAAGAGTCCGCATGCCAATCATGAGGAGAGGCAGCTCAGAAATGCCCACAGGGAATGACCGTCAATCCACGGGGAGCAGCCTCAGGGCACTGGTTGCTGTAGAGGGCAGATGGACCCAATCCTCAGCGTGTTTCCCAGTGGGTAATTGGTCCTGGAATTCCTGCGGTAAGGCGGCTGGGTTATCGCTTGTCTCCCACAGAGGATCATCATTCCAGTCTCTTCTGCCTGCTCTCCCCGTCCACAGATGTGGCAGCTTGGGTCAGGTGTGACACTCTAAGACGTGATATGTTGGCTGGGTTGCATGGTTGACTGGATAGATCCTGGGAGATGCCAGCATGATGATTCTGGTGCCTGCTTGGTTGTGCCAGCTGTGCAAATGATCGCAGGCGCACTGGTGCAGGCTCCAGCGGACAGGGACAGCGGGAAGGTGGGCACCACCCAAGGGCACCCATTGTCTTGCACCAGCCACAGCCATTTGCTGGACCAGTGAGGACAAGGTGACCTCCTTGCCGACAGGAATAGACTCAGACTGGGACAAGGGTGACCTCACTTGACCAGGTAGAGGGGAAAGGTGAACCTCTGAACAGGTTGGGGGAATCAACAGACTGGCGAAGGGAGGGGACAATGACCTGCCTCAGACCTGGTGGAGGGCGGACAAGATGACCTCGTTGGAGCAGTGGTGGGAACAAAGTGACCTCGCTAAAGCAGGGGGAGGGAAAGGGACTTGCATAGACCAGTGGAGAAACAAGGTGACTCGTTGGACGGGGTAAGTGCGGACAAGGTGACCTCCATCTGGATCCCGTGACTGTTGCAGGAGGGGATCAGAACAGGTACTGCTGGAACCAGTGGAGGGGGACAAGGGTGACCTCCTCAACCCCAACTCGCTTCAGTGACAGGCCAAGCATCCCATGCGCTCTCAGTCGCACCTTCCCCCAGGCAGCAGCACGACCTCGACATGTGGGGAGATGAACTTTCCCCTTCCGACGAAACTCGAGTTGGCCCTTGGCACTCTGATGCTGACACCCGAGCTGGCGCGAGCCCCTCCGCACCCTGGGGCCCCTGCAAAAGCAGCATTAAAAGCGCGCCCTGGGCGCAGGGATCGCTCCAACACCCTACCCCGCAAAGCCGGCCCAGATCAAAAGCAGCGCCGATGCGAAGCTATAAGATGTACAGTGCAGGTGTCTCTGTGGTTCCCACGACTAGGTGCCGCATTATCACAGGTGTTAATCCCACAAGGAGATCAAACGGCCCTCTGCGGCTGCCTGCTTAAAGCCCCTTCTTCAGAGTTAGCCTAATTAAAGTTTTCCCCCGGCTCCCGTGCCTGCCCGCTGGACTGCGTCCATGCGCCCCTTTCACTCCCTAAACAAAAGGATCACTCAAGCACTGCCGGCGCAGCCCTGCCATCGCTGGCTGCCCTTTTTCTGGAGCCTGGCCAGGAGACCCCTTCCCCCACCTTTACTCACCCCACGATTCCCTGTTATTCCACCTGGGAGTCTCCCCACTTTCCTCCTGCTAAGCTGGAGTGATCAGCTGACAAAGCATACATCAAAAGTATTTTGCAGAACGCACGACAGGTGGGGATCGTGGTCTTCCGTCCCCCTCGCCGAGATTCTCCTCTTGCCGTACATCAGACAGGCATTTTGATGAGAAGCAAAAGGAATTGCCCCCTCCAGCGAGCTTGGCTTAGAAATGCGCAGGGCTGCATAAAAGCGATCCGGGGAGAACCAAATCGTTTCTGTAACCAAAAACTCAGGAGGTGAGTTTAAATGCACATTTCTAGACACGTACGTTATGAAGAGAGTTTTCAGGTTTTTCCCTTCCCCTTAATGTCACGCAGGGAAGAAGAAAGGGAAGATCAACACAGCGTTTCCAGCGAGCCACTCACAGTGGGGAAATCAATCATTGCATGGCAAAACCCTGCCTCCAAAGAGCTCCGGCATGCCAGGGCTCACACTCGTCTGCACTCAGGGAAGACAGAGGGACTCGCGGAGGACAGCTGTCCCTGGCCGGTGCAGCTGGGAGATGCTAAGTGGTCTGCAGCCCCTCATTCTGCCCTCGGTGCACACACATCTTTTTGTGAAAAATCCTTCCTTAGGATTGTTCCTCCCTGAGAAGCTGAGAGGCCTCAAGGAACAAAATGTAAACAATGGTTATCTGCTGCGTGGAATGCAATCAGGTGATCTGTGATTGTGCTCGAGTGTGTTTCTACATTTAATGTGCAATCACAGTCAGCTGCTCAGACCTCTGTCTGAGCCACAAGCTTTTGTTATGCATTCTTTCTTTTTCTATCTTAGCTACCTTCTGATGAAATCCTTTCTTCTATGCTTTTATAATAGTTTTAATATAATATTATCATAAAATAAATAAATCAACTCTGAAACACTGGAGTCAATCCTCATCTCTTCCCTCATCTCAGTCCCCTGTGAACAGGTGCGTCTATATCCATCAACGCCAACGCTCGCAGCGACTCACCGGGAGTCGCACAAGCTGACTAGCGGTCATTCGATCGGGCCAGCTACATGAAACCCCTCCAGACCAACTCTGCATGGCCGGGACTCCACCTGGCTGCAATCGGGGAAGGATCCGGGAGAAGCGACTGAGCTGGGATGCTCCAGGTGACACAGCCCTCATCTACTCTCCCTGTGCTCAATTATTTTTCATGGGCAAATACCCGGCTCCAAAGAGCTCTGGCATGGCCGGGCTCAGCCTGGCTGCACTCGGGAAGGATGGGGGACCGCGGGAGAATACACTAGCCGGGATGCTCAGCAGGACCACAGCCCCTCACTCTGGCCCCGGTGCTGCTCGACCGGCAGGCTGTTGGAATGAGCTGCGGAGATGATCGATGAGACGGGCAGAACCAGCCCACAGGTTGACTCGTGCACGGGCAAAAGCACCTCTGCCAGCTCCGCGCTCCTCCCGTGAACGAGCTCCAGAGCGCCTGCCCCAACCCTGACCTTTTCTTTGTTATTCCACGAGAGCGTTTCTAAAAGCCTCCCAGAGCCCCAGCACAGAATTGTGCCGTGGTCCAGCAGGTCACCTTGTCCTCCACCTTCCCAATCAGCCCTCAACTGGTCGCAAATCACCCTTGTCCCTCTCTCACCTGTTCTGCAACAGGGGTGACCTTTCACCATACCACCTGGTCCAAAAAGGTCACCGTTTCCCTCTCAACCTGGTCTGAAGAGGTCACCTTGTCAACTCCACCGTCCAGTCGAGGTCACTTGTTCCCCTCCACCTGGTCATAGAGGTCACCTTGTCCCCCCTCACCTGGTCGAAAGTCACTTGGTCCCCACTCTCACACTGGTCCAACGGAGGTCATCTTGTCTCCCCTTCACTGTCTTGAAGATGGTCACCTGTTCCCTCCACTGGTCCAGAAGAGTCACATTTGTCCCCTCTCCAACTTGTCAACAAGTCACCTTGTCCCTTCTCCAGCCTGTCTGAAGAGGTCTTTGTCAAACTCACCTGTTCAGTGAGTCACGTTCCCCACTGTCCAACAGCACCTTATGTCAAACTACCTTGTCCCTCTCCAACCTGCTATCAAGGGTACCTTGTCCCTCCCATTCAAGTCACCTGTCAAACATCTGGGATGCAAGGTCACCTTGTCCCTACTCACCTGTCACGAAGGTCACTGTGCCCCACTCCACCTTGTCCAACAAGAGTCACCTTTGTCCCACTTCACCGCTGTCTAGGAGGTCACCTTGTCACCCTCACCCTGTCCTAGAAGAGTCCATCTTGTCCCTCTCCACTGGATTTATCAATTTGCACACGCTGCTCCTAATCCCGCTTTTGAAGTCCCCCCTCTGTTCGCTGCCTGGGTTCGCGGGTCAGGGCAGCAAAAAGGTGTTCAGCAGACGGTTCAGGCAGCAACCGCAAAATTTCAGGCTCTTCCAGTCCCCAGCACGGCATCTCCGACCGAGGCTCCTTGCCAGCTTGGAAATTTTGGCTGTCCCAAATTAACAAGGGACTCCCTGTTAAAAAAATCCAAGGCAGTGTTTTGTGCAGCTCACAACCACACAGCCTAATGCAATGTTGTCTGGTCTTGGCCTAATTAATTAGATAATAATAACTGTAAAATTCTGTTTACCCACAACGCCGGATTTAAGTTAGCGCAGATAAAGGCCTGAGACTCCACCAATCTCTCCTGGGGAGAATGTAACTTAAATAAGATTTTTTTTAAAGCTCAAGGATCAATAAGAAATGCCTAACTAACATAATATATAAGTCCTCTTTTAGCCTGCTTCAAGATCTAGATCTAATCCTAAACACGAAAGTCAGTGCAAACCCTGGAGAATGCATTGAAGAAAATTAAAGATTATTAGGAATAATAGTCATATGGCCAGAAAAGGCATTGCAGTGTCAGGGAAAGGATTCTCAGGGCCAAGGTAATAATCACAACAATTTAGTGTCGCACTGTACTTTGTGCCCCAGCCGATTAACTGCACCTTCTCAGGACACATTCCCTACTGGGTTGGAGGCAGCAAGCTGGAACACCTTTCATGGGAGTTTTGCCCTTCCCCAAACTTGAAACCCTGAACCCTGGCACCACACATGGCCCAGGAGGGGTGGAGGCGTCCCCAGGACCAGCAAGGGTTCTGCTGCCCTCTCAGCACCCAACCCTCAGCTCAGCCCTGCCCTGTCACGCTGTGCAGGTCTCTGGAGACCGACACAATGTCTGACATGCCTTTTAATACAACACAAGAAAATAATTGAAAAGGCTTTCAAAATCCACAGTTGAGGTGCAGAAGATCTTATGGAAGCGGTTTAATACTAAATTCTATTAGGCATCTGGTTAATGAAATCACAACTGTAATAATAAGAATAATCCAGCAGGCAATAGTGACAGGATTAGCTTCAAAGCTAACATAAAGGCCATAATGCATACATAGCGGGGTGATAAAGCCAGCATTCATAATGGCATTATGAGGAGATGGAGCCGCAACGGGCTGGAGCCCTCTGCCCTCCCTCAAACCTCACAGCACCCAGCAAGCTCTGCCTGAACAGAAACCACCGGGGAGAGCCCACCCTGTTCTGCCTCTCCCCATCCCAGCCAGGGGTGCATGAGCAGATGCTGGCAGTCTGGACAGGGGTTGGGAGGCAATAAACGGGAGCCAGCAGCCCCATCTGGAGTGGGTGAGAGCATGCTCTGGGCTCTGAGGGTCAGGTTAGCCACGGCATGAAAATGGTGAATGGAGGTGCTCACAGGTGGCAAAGAGAAGCCAGTCCTGTGACTGTGGGATGTCAGCGTTATCCTCCCGCAGGCACCCAGCTAGGAAGACTTCAAAGTTTTGGGACGCACGATGACTCCTTGTAGAGCCGCTATTTCCATCCCAAATGAATCTGAGAATCGGTGATTATGGCAAAACCCGCAGAGCTCAAGCGCTGGCCCCTAGGGGCTGGAGCTGCAATGTCTGGAGTCCTTCTCCATGAGGAGCACATACAGCAGGCCTGTGGCTCTGCAGTTCAACTGGCACCTGCTGGCACTGGTAATTGCCACCTGGCGGGGCACTGGCACTCGACCTGAGGCCAGCAACGAAGCCAAGTTGCAAGGCAGCTGCTGTAAATGGAACTCGAACGTCTCGTTAATGGCTTATTTCCAGGATTGTTTTCCTTAACATCTTATTGCCAGGGTTGCTTAATGCTGGAGTGGATGTCTGCCAAATGTCTACCAAATACGTACTGCAAGTAAACCAAGATTAGTCACTTGAGTGCGGGCCCTCTTATATTTGACTTATAGCCAAGCAAAATATGGGGTTTAAGTCAAGGATAAAATTGGACATGATGTTTCAATGATAGATAGCAGGGAACTCTCCTGCTCAGCGGAAACAGGGGAAAGACAGCACGTGAGCAGCAGCAGAGGAGGCTCCTCGAGAACCAGAACGATGGCTGCTGAGGCTGTGGGACAGCTTGGGGACACCGAGAACTCACTCTGCACACTGCTGGGCTGTGTCCTTCCCCTGCTTTTGGATCTGTTGGTGGGATGAAATGATGTGGGGACCCTAACTGACTCCCACATTTGTTCCCACCACAGTCTGTGTTCACACACAGTCATGTCACGCCTTCGAGGGTCCCAGAAAGCTGCACGGCAGCTCAGCTGTTGCAGCTGTGATCCTAGTAACAGCTGAACGTCTGTACAGGAAACCCTCAGTCCCAGGAAAGGAATGGTCCAGGGAAGGGCAGAATTAACTGCCAAATAGGCTTAGCTCAAGTAGATGCTTGGGCAGACAGAATTTGGTGAGCTCACCCTGAGACTGCCAAACCGATCGCTCTGATTTTGTTAGAGGGAAGAAATTTCACCCAAGCCCCTGCAGACCACAGAAATCCCATGACTGGAGCTGAGAGAAGAGTGAAAGACTCTGTGAGGAGCAGGTACAGGTGAGCAATTCGGGTTTCTGAGCTGGGCACACTCAGAGCTTTGGGAGGTAATTCTCCAATCCAGTTTCTTGTGCTCACTGAGCATTCATAAACTGGAAACCAGAGTGAGACAATGGGGATGTTCTGTGCCCCACAAACCTCTTGAGCCTGAAAATGGTTCGATATAAAAATGCCATACAGCTCATGTGGGCGAACATCCTCTCTATTTATTCCTCCCCCTCGTTATTTTAAGGCGTTCCCACAGTAAAAAGCTGATTCGCTGAAGGTAAAAACGTTGAGGTAAATCAAAATAACGCCAAAGTTAATTATACCGTAACAATCATGATTTTTTTAAAACCCAGCTCGTCCTGTGGGTCTGACTCATGGGCTCTGAGCATTGCAGTTGCGATAGATGATCTTGCTGTATTGAATAGAACAGCTGTAGCAGCGCTTCTGTTCGTATTGTTTAGTGCCAGTGGTGTCCTGTCCTTCCGTGGAATTGTTGGCTATCTAATGAGAAGCAGCCAGCAAGCCGGCTAATGGAAGCAAGGCAGTGGTCTGCTGGGTGAGGAGGGATGGCGGAGGCGTTGTGGGGCTGTGGACGGGGCTCCTGGGCATCAACGGTTGTGACTGAGCTGTACCTAGTGCCCCAGGTCTCTCCAGCAACTCCTTGACGCAGTCACAGCGCGAACTCAGCCCCATGAAGCTCGCTAGAGGTGTGTTAGATACACTTTGCCATCGCCCCAGTCCGCTGTGAGAAGCAGGGCTCCTGTGAGCTCAAGTGGCGTCCCCTGTGGACCAAAGGAGTTGCGGCCGAGGCCAACCGAGCTGGGAGCAGAGGGCACACGGCTCCAGAACCCTGTGATGGGTGTGGACCTGTGGACGGTGTGTGACTGTGGACACGTGGACACAGGGTGT